>JAQGAY010000327.1:0-31166 GCA_034698085.1 Polydesmus angustus | reverse complement strand
AAATCTTAAATCTAACTCTTAAATCTTAAATCTAACTCTTAAATCTTAAATCTAACTCTTAAATCTTAAATCTAACTCTTAAATCTTAAATCTAACTTTTAAATCTTAAATCTAACTCTTAAATCTAACTCTTAAATCTAACTCTTAAATCTAACTCTTAAATCTAACTCTTAAATCTAACTCTTAAATCTTAAATCTAACTCTTAAATCTTAAATCTAACGCTTAAATCTTAAATCTAACTCTTAAATCTAACTCTTAAATCAAAAACCTAACTCTTAAATCAAAAACCTAACTCTTAAATCAAAAATCTAACTCTTAAATCAAAAATTTAACTCTGAAATCAAAAATCTAACTTTTAAATCTAAAATCTAACTCGAAAGCTAAAATTTAACTTGAAATTAAAACAAAAACTTAAATCTTACTCTAAATCTACTGTAAATAGAAATCTGGCTCTAAATCTAAATCAAAACCTAAATGAAAATCTAAATCTACTCGTACATCAAAATTTAAATCTAAGTATAAATCAAAACCTAAAATCAAAATCTATTCATTTTGAATCTTCTTGAATTAATATTTATTTACTGTAAATCTTTTCAAATTAAAATCTGTTTAGGCCTACTTTAAATTTTTTTGCTTTGAATCATTTTTTTTATTTTTAAAAATGCGTGTCTAATATTCAAAGAGAGATCTGAGCTCACATACAATTTCGGCAATATAAATATTATTTATTATAATAATTGTTGAAACGAAAATTTTTTTAGTGATCTGGCAACACTGTGACGAGTACGTCATTTTATTTTAAATCGTTTACGAAACTTTTGACGTTTTTCCACAAAGTTAATTTTCCCTTCATTTTCAATCAATTTAGGAGTTTTCTGACATCTGACAACATTTCCACGTCAGTTTTATTTTGTTAATTATTATTCTGATGAATTTCACACGTGGGAATTTTAAAACTTGAGATAAATCAATAACTCGAAGAAGAAAAAAAATAATATTTATGTAAATTCGACGTTTTGGAAAACGCAACTGAATAATTAAAAGCGGAAGTGATCCTGAAAATTCAATTAGCGATGGCAACAATCGATACAATAATTATTATTTGTTTCCTCTACGAAAATTGATAATAATAATTTATAAACGAATAAAAAGCGTTAATTAGGTTGAAAACGAGGTGTGGGCGGGGCTTCGTGTGGCTTTTTTTTTTCCGCCGTCATTTCGCGTCACTTTTAATTAATGAATGAATTAGTGAGGCCGCGTTTTACGCTCACGGTTTATTTACTCGAGCGTTTTTTAAGCGTCAAAACGAGAGATAAGCCGCGTTTAATTGCGGAAAAATTAAGCTTTTTTTTATTATTATTATTCTTTCGGCGCGAATGATAATCAGCTACATTCAGCGCCACCTATCGCTAGAAGATCTTTGGGAGGCTGGGGTCTTTCAGCGGCTACCCTCTGGGTGGGCTCTTCGTTTCAGGGAGGAGGGGGAAGGGACGGTTCATACATAATGAGATGTTGCGTTGAAAACGCTCTTTCTCACTTTTTACGGCGCGATTCAATTTGCTTTTCGTTTAAAATTCGTATGGCGTGTCCGAAGTGCTCGAACCCCGATTCTGGGTTTGGGAAAGGAATGGACACCGCCATTTATTTGAATACAGTATTTTTTTTTTTTTTTTTTGAGTGTTACCGTATTCTAAGTATTTCGGTGTGTTTATGGCTATAAAAATCCTATTCGTTATTTTGAGATTTTCGTTATATTGGAAATTTTTTTTGCCGGGAATTTCGTTCTATTGATATTTTTGTTTTATTTAAAACTTCGTCCCATTGAGAATTTTATTATGTTGAGAAATTCGTTATACCGGTATTGAAGATTTCGTGCAATTAAGATTTCGTTATACTGAAAATTTTGGTTTTTTAAGATTTTCGTTACATTGAAATTTTTTTATGCCGGGAATTTTGTTCTATTTTGAATTTCGTTATATAGAAAATATTGTTGTCTTGAGATTTTCGTGTATTAAGATTTGATAATTTCGGTTTTTGAATTTTTCGTTATATTGAGATTTGCGTTCTTTTGGGAATTTTGTTATTTTTATAAATTCGTCTGAAAGAGATTTTTGAAACCTCAAAATTTTCGTTTTATTGACATTAATTTTTTTGTATTGAAATTTTTATTGCACCGAGAAATGAGAAGTTCGTTATATCGAGAATTTATTAAGACGGAGAAATTTCGTGTACTGTAAATTTCGTTTTATTGAAATATTTTATTTTATTGTGAATTTCGATGTGCAGTACATGCTTCGACCATAAAAACGGTCCCCTAACAGTTAGGGAACCGTTTTTATGGTCGAAGAGTGTACATGTGTTAAGAATTTCTATATATTGAAAAAAAAAAAAATTTAATTATGAATTGCGTTATACTGTATTGAAAAAAAATTAATTACCGTAATAATTTCATTATATCGAAAAAAAAAAAAATTTTAATTAAGAATTTCGTTATATTAAAATTTTTTTAATTTAGAATTTCGTTAGTACTGAGAAATTTCTTGTACTGTAACTTATTCTATTGAGAATTTCGTTATACTGAAAAATTTGTCGTATTAAAAAATTCGTTATTTCGAGGAAATTTATAAATCAAGAATTCCGTTATATTGAGAATTACATTTTAATCCAGTCCTTGGTTGTCGTTATACCGTATTGATAAATTCGTTACGCTGAAATGTCACCGAAAGGCGCGAAATATCGTCATCGAAGTTGATTTCATTTCGCGCATTTTCTTCATCTCTCCTCCATTTTTCTCGAGTGTCGACGAATATCAATTAAGAATTATTTGTCGCGCGGTCGATCGCTCTCTCTCGAGCAGCGGTAGAAGTGATTGACGTCACTTTCGTCGTTTCCGGTTGGCGGGGAAATTCGAATGACGTTGGAAACGGCGAAAAGTGAGAGCAGACGAAAGCGATAAATGGAAATTGAGGCGAAACCTTTAAAAATTTTCAGGATTTTCAGGCGTAATTAAAGCCGACGATTCGAACGCGATTACACGTTGGAGACACAAAAAAGAAAACGGTATGGAATGAGGAAAAAAAGCGATAATAATATTAAAAATAAAGGGAGGGGAGAGAAGCGATAAATGTAAAATATAAAAGCGATAAACGCAGAAGGCGTTAAAGCGTGAAATAGCGACAAATCAGATAATAAAAAAATATAGCGGTACGAGTGTTATGGAAAAATTAAGATCTCGCGATATAATAGCGGGCGCGCACTCCGAGTGATTAACAAGCGGAACCTTTTTCAAATAAAATTGAAGCGGTACGCGATATATGATAAAGCGGATGAACTGGATTGAAGCTGGGAAAAAAAGTTTGTATCAGAAAATGCGATACATTGAAAAAAATATATTAAAAAATGTGGGGAAACGTGCATTGAATAATTGCTGGGGAAAAAAGCGGTACCACTGAAATGTGTTAAATCTTGGGGAAAAAGCGGTACATTGACAAAAGTGTTGAAAAATTTGAAAACGTGCATCGAATGATTATTAAATTGGGAAACGGCGGTACATTGGGAAATGTGTTAAAAAGCAAAATGAAAATAGGGGGTGTCCCACGGAGGACGCAATTTTTAAATAATTAATAAATGAATCAAATATTAATGAAAATGCATTTGTTTATATGCATTTACATTCAGCAACATCACCGATTTTAAAATAAAAAAGGAAATTTGGCATCTGACCGCCCCAACTGAGTCGGCACGTGTTAAGGCGCTTAACGAATTTTCTAATAATTTACCGCGCATACCGAGACCCAGCCGGCACATGTCGCGCTCTAGTCGGCAGGTGCACTCTAGAAGTCCGCAAAAGTTTTAACCGTCAAACTTAAGTGCGTGAACGCGTTAACACGTCCGACTCATTTGGAGAAGTCACATGCCATATGTTAGTTTTTATTATTAAATCGGAAATTTTTTTGAATGTAAATATATAAAAATAAATACATTCTCAATAAAATTTAACCGATTTATTAACTGTTTAGAAAGTGCGTTCTCCGTGGGATACCCTATACAAGGAAAAAGAAATAGTGGTACATATAAATACGATCAAAATTCGGAAAAAATATGGTAAATTAATAATGCTTTAAATTCGACAAATGCGGTTCTCTCCAAAATGCGATACATTAGAAAAGAAGCGGTATATTGAATTAATATTGCGGTACACGCGATCAAATCATGATAAAAAAATAATCGTTTAAAAAATGCGGGACTTTTTTATATATTACAGATTGAAATTTGTGAACCAGCGGTACATTGAAATCAGTAAATTATTTTGATATTATTTGGAGAATTCCAATGAATTAATAACAATATTTAACTGGAAAAACATTTAAAAAATGTTGAAATTTAGAAAATGCGGTACATCGGAACGCGGTACGATGAAAATGCGGTGTACTTCATTCAAAAAATGGAAAATTAGAAAAACCTCTTTGCGATAAAAAAAAAAAAAAAAAAGCAAAGAAAAAACATTAAATAAAAAAATGGGAAAATGCTGTACACGTTGAGAAATGGCAAAGTTTAAAAAAATAGTTGAAAAAAAAAAAAGCTTAATGGTTTTGCATAAGTGACGTCAGCGTTTTTATATCCATTTTTGACCCTTTAATCTCTCGTTTGAAATTGCCCGACTCTTTCTTCCCCTGTTCACCGAAATATATGAACTTTCCTCCCCTCTTAAAGGACCGTTCTTTATGAACAACTCTTAAATCATAAGAAGGCCGAATTCATCGAGAAATGCGCGTTGAAAAATGCTTTAATAATATTATACAGGGTATTAAAAAATGAATATGATGAACGAGCGCTTTTTTTATTGAAAACGTGGAATCGAGGTTTTTTTCCGTTATAAACGATGAATCGAAGGTTTTGTCGCGTAAAGCGAGGGAATTATTAAGTTTTGGTAAAAAAAAAGAAAAGAGGTAGTGCCATAACTTGTGTTTATATTATTTAAGGTTCACAATTGAACTGCTGCTGCTGGTCTTATTAAGCACGCACGCACGCGCAATGCAATGCGTGCGCGAGCTGTGATTGGCTTTTGTAATTCCGGGCTGCGCAGGCAGGTGGGAAGCAGAACGCAATAAATAAAGAGCAGAGGGTGTGGGGAGCGGAAGTGGGAGGTGTAAATGATTAATAATATTGGAAGTACAGTAGGTGGCGCTGCGAAAGGTGTTCAGCTCGAGAAAAAGATTAAAGATTTGTCTGTCGTCGGTTGGAGCAGAAGAGACGAAGGGAACCGGAAGCTACGACTCGCACCCGGAACTTTTCAGTCTTTTCATATCGCGCGCTCCTAATAATAATAATAATATTATTAAACGTGTTGATTCAATTTTGGCGCATTTTTTTGGAAAGGAGATTAAATTCAATTTTGATTTAACTGGTGAACGAGATTAGATTCCATTGCGAACCACATTTCATTTCGTTACGAACGAGATCGTATTACATTACGAACCAAAATTTTTGCTTAATAATAGAATGAGTATGAACGAGGTGTTATTCTATTATTTACAGTAATTATTATTATTATTTTGATTTTGTTATGATTTTTATTTAATTACGGACGGTAATTTATTCTTTTATCAACGATATTTGATGACAATATAAACGAGAATTTGGTTAATGATTTTGAACCAGATTTTACTTTGTTAATAACGAGATTATGCTGCATTTGGTTATGAACGAGATTTTATTCAGTTATGAACAAGATTTTATGCAATTATTATGAACGATATTAGATTTTATTATGAGCGATATTTGATTCCACCATGAACGAGATTCTATTCAATATACACTGTAATCATGAACGAGATTATTTTTATTTATGAACGATATTTGATTCCATTATGAACGATATTTGATTCCATTATGAACGATATTTGATTCCATTATGAACGAGATTATTTTTATTTATGAACGATATTTGATTCCATAATAAACGAGATTTTTTTTTTTTTTGTATCATGAACGATATTTTTATTCAATATACTGTAATTAAGAACGAGATTATTTTTATTTATTAGCGATATTTGATTCCATTATGAATGAGATTTGATTCCATTATGAACGAGATTTTGATTCAGGATTATGAACAAGAGTTTTTTCCATTATGGGCGAAATTAATTTGATTTATCATGAACGAGATTTCACTTTGTTATGAACTAGATTGTATTTTGTTACGAACGAGATTTCACTTTGTTATGAACTAGATTGTATTTTGGTACGAACGAGATTTTACTTTATAATTATGAACAAAATTTAATTCCTCTGCGAACGAGATTTAATTCCGCTGTGAACGAGATTTAATTCACTGTGAACGAGATTTTATTCTATATAATTATGACCGATTTTAATATGAATGAGATTTTTTTTATTACTCGTAATTACGAAAGACATTATGAACCAAGCTTTATTATACCGGTATTACGAACAAGATTTTAATAATTTTATTTGTGAACGGTTTTTTTTTTTTTTTTATTAACGAGTTTTTATTTCTTTAGGAAAAAAACATGTTGATTAATGTTTATGAACGAGATTACGAGCTTGTCCTGATTAAGGAACAAGAATGGACTCACTTTTGAACGATAATTTTAGTCAATAATATGATTATTAAAATAAACTATTTTTTTTTTTAATTTTTCGAGTAGAGATATTAAAATTACTACGAACGAAATTCAATTAATTTTTAAATGATATTTTATTCAAACTTTGAGTTGAAAATTGTATTCATTTATTTACGAACGATAATATTGTATTCAATTTTGAACATTATTTTGCTCGAAAAGAATAATAATTATGAACGATATGTTTCATATTTTGAAATTAGATATTTTTCTTTCCCAAAATAAAATTTTAATCAAAAATATCATAATATGAACTCGATCTTCCTCAATCCTCAGGCGTTGTTCAATATTCGAGCAACAAAATCTTAACCAAACATTTTCGAACGATATTGTACTCATTTCCAAATCTTGTTCTCAAATCCAAAATCAGTTTTAAATCAAAATTCTACATCATTTCCAATCACCTTCTTATCGAACTTTTAAGGATTCCATAATTTCATGAAGAAGTTTTTAGAACGAACAAAAAATTCTGTTTTTGATTTTAAATCACTTTCAATTTCCTCATATTTTTTTCAGCTTTCTATTTTTCTTAAACCATAATAATTTTTAATCGTTATTTATTTATTTTTTTTGGCGCTCCAATAGACCGGAAGTAGATATTTTATCATGTCATAGGAGGTAACGAGAGCGTAATAATAATAATAGTGTAAAATGAAATGCTAATCGAAGTTGGTGCTTGCAGCGCCCCCACTCGCTCCGCACGCGCGCTAAGAGAGAGAGAGTGTTGAAACCGGAAGTGAGGAAGTAATCCCCTCTCCTCTTCCGCCCCACTCCCCCTTGACTTTTCCAAATCGCATTTGAGGCGCATTTTCCATTTTATTTCCCTCGGGAACCATCTCAAATCCACTGCGCGCGCCAACAACAACGGCGCCCTCTACCTTTAACAATAAGCAAATGAAAAAAAAAAGATATATAAAGGAGCAACAACAACAACATAACAACCTTCCGCTAGGTGGCGCTTTATACACAAACAATTTTCTCTTCCTTTTTTTTTTTTTCTTCCTTATTTATTTTTTATGTCCCGGCGCCTGCGCGATAACAACTTTTTTTTTTCTTTCTTTCTTTTCCTTTTTTATCCGCGTCCGCATCATTTACGAATTGCCCCTCTTTTCTCTCCTCATATTTATTCATGTTTATCCCTTTTCAATTAAGACTCCTTTTCCTTCTCATTTTCCTTTATTTACACATTTCACTTCTTCCGCCGCCGCCGCCCTCTCGCCCACCGCCGCACCTCCGCAACGGGCGCTGACGTCACGCGCGCCATCGATTTCTATAGGCGGAGGGGGGATCGATCGATGACGAAGGAAACGACGGCGAAGGAAGGGAAGGGTATGGGAAGGGAAGGGAAGGAAGGAAGCCTTTGCCCGCCTTAATCCTCCCTTCAGATAAGAAAGATAGGTCAAAGGTGAGCGAATTTACGTTTCCCGCCAATTTAAATAGCAGGCCACGCCTACCTCGTCGATTGGAAAAGATAGAAAGGAAGGCAGACATATTGGTTACAGTGGAACAACCTCCGCAATTCCAAATTCAAAAGGAGCATTCTTCCATTTAGCTCTTTCGCTTTTGCAATGGCTTCGATTTAGAGAAGTTTTTAGTGGTTGTTGAAGTTTCGTTTAATTACTGGTTTGGTTGTTTAAAACTGCTGAAGTATAGAGATTCACTGGTTGGAAATTCGAATTACGGTATAGGGATTTGTTTGTTGAAAATTTCGATTTATGGAGGGTTACCAGTTGGAAATACGATTAATAGAGGTTAATTTGTTGAAAGTTTGAATTATAAAGGTTTTATTTATTAGAAATTCGAATTATAGCAATTTATTAGTTTAAAAATTCGACGTACCTGTATAGAGGTTAACTTGTTGAAAGTTTGAATTACGGAGGTTAATTTGTTGGAAATTGTATTTACTGTATAGAGGTTTACTGGGTAGAAATTCGAAATATAAGGGTTTGCTTGTTGAAAAATTCGAATTAAAGAGGGTTACTTGTAAGTTTTAGTTATAGAGGTTTACAAGTTGAAAATTTGAACTTATGACGTTTGATATATTGAGGTTTTATTTTTCGAAACTTTGAATTATAGAGATTTTATTTTTTTTGAAACTTTAAATTATGGAGGTTTTAACGTTAAATTCTTGAATTATAGAAGTTCAAATGTCAAAATTATGATTTATAGAAAGTTAAATAACGGATATGCGATTGCTAGAATTTCATGAAAACTTTGAATTATAAAGGTTTGAATATCAGAACTTCAAATTACAGCGATTCAGTAAGTTCACGAAGAATTTTCGAACAGAAAAAGTTCAGATAGTTTAAAATTCGAATTAAGGAGGTTCAATTGTCAATGTGGCGATTTACAGAGATTGACTAGCCAATTTTATTTATTAAAATCTTCGATTTGTAGAGGTTAATTCAAACTTTGAATTAAAGAGATTGAATTGCCAAAATCACGAGATTTACGGAGAGAGATTCGATTGCCAAAAAATTCCAAATTCCGTATTGTTTTTTATGGCAATTTCCCCAGTTTCAGTGCCAAATTTCAAGCGGAAGTTGAAACGGACTATTACCGGTAATGTAACTTCGAATTACAGAGGGTTTTTTTCTTCTTCCACATTTATCGAGTTTCAACTGTATAAAGATTTTCTAATGCAATTCGCCTTTTTTTCAAAAAAGAAGATATAATTTTCGGGATAAAAAGAAAGAAAGAGAGGATAAAGAGGGAAAAAATGGCTCTCTAATCAAGATCAAGAGATTAACCGCGATTCCCCCACCCATTCTCTCTCCCCTCCCTCCACTCCCCAAAACCCCTCACCACTCCCTACCCAACCCCTCACCACTCCCTACCAACCCCTCACCACTCCCAACAACCCCCGCTCACCACTCTTCGATGACGTCGTTAAAGTTGGCGATGATCCAGCAACCGCATTGCGTTAAGATAAGATGCGTTATGCAGATGATGTCCAGAGAACAGCAACCGGAAGTGGAGAGGAGATTTAATTGTAAATCCCGAATGACGTAAATCTCTCTCTCACTCAATTACGTTGTCGAAGGCGAAGGGTGGCGTTGGCGTGGGGAGTGGAGATGAGTGGCGCATCCATCACTGTCAAACAATAAAGCGACCCAGAGAGATGGAGAGAGAGAGAGAGAGAGAGAGGCAGAGTGATGGAGAGAGAGAGTGAATTAAGTTTTTTTGGGTGAAAGATAAAAAAAGCCCACCCTGTAGATTGGTCGGCGTTTACGCGGGGGGGAGCCGTGACGCGGAGGCGAGAATAGGAAGCCGCAACAATGGATGAAAGGAGAGTGAGAGCTCATTAAGCGCCTTTCAGTCTCTAAGCACACGATGACGTCTTGCTTCGACGCTGAAACGCGCTCTTCAGCGTTAATTTCATTATGCGCAGAGCTGGCGGGAAGATTTGGCGGGGCCCGAGGGAATTAGGCACTGGAGGGGCCCCCGAAGCCGGGGGGAATGGAAAGATGTTTATGCGAGCGAGCGCAAATGAAAACTCTGCCTTAGCGCGGATTTTTATATTATGAAAGTACATTAGCGCGTGGTTTTTTTTTAATAAAATTTTATTTGCGCGAGTGTTTAACTTTACTCGGGTGAAGATTTGTGCCTTACAACTCCATTTGCGCGAGTTTTTGCGTTTGAAAACTCCTGTTGCGCGAGTGTTTATTTTCTTGGAATTTCATTTCGATAAAACTTGATTTACGCGAATGGATGTCGGACAAAATTACAGGTTTAACTTCCGGTTAATTTTTTTTATTTTATTAAATCTACTTTTGCGCGAGTGTTTATTTCATAACATATTTTAGCGCGATTTGTTTATCTCTTAAAGCTTCATTCGCGCGAATCCTTATTTTTAAAACTCCAATTGCGCGAATTTTTACCTTTTAAAACTCCGTTTGTGCGAAGTTTTACCACCTCAAAACTCCTTTTCACGATTCCCCAATTTTTAAAACTTCATTTGCGCGAATTTTTACCATTTAAAACTCCAATTGCGCGAATTTTTACCCTTTAAAACTCCGTTTGTGCGAAGTTTTACCACCTCAAAACTCCTTTTCACGATTCCCCACTTTTTAAAACTCCATTTGCGCGAATTTTTATCTTTTAAAACTCCAATTGCGCGAATTTTTACTCTTTAAAACTCCGTTTGTGCGAACTTTTACCACCTCCAACTCCAAACCTCCATTTGCGCTAGTGCCTAAAAAATTGACTAAATCTACCTCATTTTAAAGCGAAATGGCACAAGGCCCTTAAAGCCCGAGTTTTCGGTGTGAGCCGGTCCTTAGCAGACGATGTGTTAGCCGCTGAAAGGCGCTTTCATCGTTAATTTCATTATACAGGGTGCGTTCGGTGAGACATTTTTTTTTTTGCTGGTAAGAAAAGTTTCGTTAGCTAATTAACTCGTTCTTATCGCTGATCCCGGCACTTAAGCCGCCCACAGCCGCAGCAGCCAGCCATCCGCCATCTTGTGTTGCAGCGCCACCTATAGGTGGAGTCGGAGGGTGTGGGGGAGTGAAGCGATAAAAAGCGACTAAATGGCTCCCTTAAGTTTTTATCTTTCGAGTCAAGCGTAAACAATTTCTGTCCCTTATCTCTTAAGCAGCTAAGCGTATACAATGGTTGCCATGGAAACCTCTCAACACACAATTCACTCTCTCTCCATCTCTCTTTCACTCTTTTCGGGTCAGAGGTCAACCGCTTTTTTCAAACACTAAAAGAAGAGGGAGAGGGTTTTTTTTTTTTTATTCCTTTTTTGTTGCGGGTGGAAATGGCTTTATTACTCTTAAGACGAACATCTTGTTATTATATTTTTTGGAAATTTTTTTTTTCTTTGAGTTTGAGGAAGAAAACGCGTTTTGGGAATTGCGCGTAAAACGAAATTTACGAGGTGCGGTTAGCACGAAATAAAAGACAAATTTACGTCGCGAGAATAAAATTATTGTTTTATTTTAAAAATTAAAGTTTTCTTTGAGTTCAATACGAATTTAAAACAGTGAAAAGTTTCGTTTATTGCGATATTAAAGGTTGTTTAGAGCGAAATTAAAAATTTTTGCATGTTTCGTTTAAGACGAAATTTAAGGGTTGAAAATTACAGTCAATAGGAAATTAAAGGCTTAGAATTTTTTTTAATGCGAAATTAAAAATTTGGGAAATTTTTGTTTAATAGGAAGTAGGGAAGATTTTAGAAAGAAACTACGGTTAAAACGAAATTGAAGTTTCAAAACCTTCGTTTTTTACGAAATTAAATATTTAAAAAATTTAGCTTGTTTTTTTAATACGAAATTAACGATTTTCGAAATTTCGGTTAAAACGAAATTAAGAATTTTACAAATTTTGAGTTAATACGAAATAAAACATTTCGAAATTTTTGTTTAAAGCGGTTAATACAAAATAAAGTTGTTTTGAAATTACGGTTAATACGAAATTGAAATAAAATTTACTTTTAATACGAAATTAAAAAAAAAAAAAATTTTAATTACGAAATTGAAATAAAATTTTCTTTTAATGCGAAACTGGATTTAATTGTTTCGTTTAATATGAATTTGAAATAAATTTTTTTTTTAATACGAAATTAAAAAAAAATATATTTTAATTACGAAATTGAAAAAAAATATATTTTAATTACGAAATTGAAATAAAATTTTCTTTTAATGCGAAACTGGATTTAATTGTTTCGTTTAATACGAAATCCAGCTTTCATTTTTTTCCCCGAATCCATTAGTCCTGATTAATTCTTGTTGGCTTAATACGAAATGGCGCTTAATCGAAAATCGAAGATGTAAAATATCAATCACAAATATGAAAAATGCGTCGGCTTTAATTTACGCTTCCAAGAAATTAAAACAAAGAAATTTATCGCTGTAATCAATAACATTTTTTTTTTTAAAAAAATTGATTTATGTTTTGTATATTTTTTTTAACTGCGAAATAATTAATCTTTTTTTTTTTTATTAATGATTCTTTACCGTATACAGTATATCTATTTTAATTAGTTTGTTTCTTAGTTTTAATTACGAACAAAATTTATCGATTAACCGCAACAAAAAAAAAATCCAACTTATTATTTTTTTTTGTTTTAACCGAAACAAAACTCCAACATTTTTTTTTTTTCTTCTTCATAAATTATTTTTCGTGTTTCACCATAAAGAAAAAAATCGCCAAAACCGCGATAATCAATTTCTTAATCAGCTGCGGCAGCCATCTTGTTGTTCTTGTTGTCGTTTGCTCTTTTAATTATTATCGAATTAATTAGCGTTGATCTTTTCACAAACAAATATTTCTTAAACAAATATTTGTGCAGCCATCTTTTCCGTCTCTTCTTCGCGCTGATTATTATTTATAATCTCTCCAACAAATACTCGGCTGAGTATTGCCAATCGAAACCGCCAAATGCACATTCACACTTAAATCCCGCGAACGAAAATACCGTCATTTCACTTCCAATCGAATAATTAACGCTCTTAAACAATTGAAAAACGCATGAAAAACACGTTTTCAAATATAAAGCAAATAAAGTTATCGAAAGGCTTTTTTTCTTCCATTTCTGGAATTTCGGATTATTTTATTATTGATTTTTAGATTTGTGGATTGGCTCAAAAAACACTTTTTATTCGTGTTTTTATTTTTTTAAGATTATCGATTACAAGTACACAGGTTTGCAAATTTTGTGATTAGTGCTAATTGGAAAAGTTTTTGAAGTTACCATATATTTATCATTTAAAGACTTGCACTTTTCTAATAATTTTTTTTAAACTCAAGAATCTCATTGTTTATTTTAAGATTTTAATTTTAAAAATTTATATTTTTCTATTTTTAAGATTTTATTTTAAAGATTTTCATTTGTTTTTAATTTTAAGATTTTCAACTTCTAATTTTAAGATTTTCATCTTCTAATTTTATTATTTTCATTTTTTATTATAAGATTTTCAACTTTTAATTTTAAGATTTTCAACTTCTAATTTTAAGACTTTCAACTACTACATACTGTATATAAGATTTTAAATTTCTAATAATTTTTAAGATTTTTATTTATTATTTTAAATTTTTTTGTCTTTTTCATTTAAAGATTTTTACTTGTTTGACATTAAGATGTTCATGTAAAAATTTAAATTTATCATTAATTAAAAGATTTTGATTACTGTACTAATATTTTTTTTTAACTAATTAATTTTAAGAAATTTTCAAATTGATGTTTACCAGAGTTGAATATTATAATGTACTAGTAGTGATTTGTTTTATTGCTTACAATGTAAACAAACCTTCCCATTTTTAATTGAAATTCTAATTAGTTAGTTAAACGAATAGTGTATTATGTGGTAGACTTTGCATAGAGCGAGATAGAGAGACGTGGATTAAGAGTGTGAGAGACTTCCGTTACGTAGGTTGTTTACGTTTCCGGAGCACACATTTTCCTTCGCCGTATTTTAATAAATAAAGTTGATATTTAGCGGTTCTAAGTAAATAATGAATTGCCGAGAGCCAACCCTCTTCCCCTCTCTATCTCGCTTCATTAACTCTCATTAAACTCGGCCGCCATCTTTGCAATTAAGCGTCTCTCTCTTTCCACTCCAAAAAAAAAAAAAAAAATTTTTAAAAAAATGTTTAATGTATTTTTTTTTTTTTGTAACTAATTAGTTTGTAATGTTTTTGTGGCGTAAAAAGAAAACAAACTTTCTATTAATTTTTTTTCTATTTTTTTTCTTCTCTTGGATGATGTAGTTGTGTTGGCGTGCTGTGACGAGCAGGAGTACCGACTGGCGCGCTACCTCATGGCCAACTACGACCCTTCCGTCCGTCCTTCCCACAATGCATCGCAGCCGCTCAAAGTCCTCCTGCAACTATCTCTCCATCAACTGGTCGACGTCGTAAGTATTCTACAGTAACGTGTGTTTTTAAATTTACGCAGTTTTTAAAAAACGAATAAAGAAGTCAAATTTTAATGAAAATGAATTAATTTTTTAATATTTACATACAACAACATCTCCGATTTAATGATAAAAAACAATTTTTAGAATTTGATCTCTCCAGCTGAGTCGGCACGTGTTATCTCGATTAGCAAAATTTTCAATTTAAAAAGCGAATAAAAACGTCAAATTTTAATAAAAATAAAATAATTTTTTAATATTTATTTAGAACAACATCACCGATTTAACAATGAAAAATAACATTTGGCATGTCACCTCCTCCACTGATTCGGCACATATTAACTCGATTAACAACATTTTCAATAATTCGCTCGCACTTGTTTAAATTTAAATTCGCACATGAGCGAATTAACGCGTGCCGACTCAGTTGTAAAGGTCATATTCTAAAAATGGTTTTTTTATCATTAAATCGGAGATGTTATTGTAAGTAAATTTAAAAAAATTTATTTATTTTCTTTAAAATTTGACTTGTTTATTCGCTTTTTAAATCTAAAATTTGGCTAATCGAGTTAACATGTGCCGACTCAGTTGGAGAGGTCATATTCTAAAAATGGTTTTTTTATCATTAAATCGGAGATGTTGTTGTATGTAAATATTAAAAAATTAATTTATTTTCAATAAAATTTGACTTTTTTATTCGTTTTTTAAAAACTCCGTAAATTTAAAAACACACGTTGCTTCATTCCTTCTCGCGCCACTCAGCACACAGCTCACTTGCACTCGTAACGCTCGCTCAAGCTTTCACTCACTGCTCAAACTTAGCAATTCAGCAGTAAGATTTGAGTTAGACGTTATAATTAATCAGCTGACAGGATAATTATTACGCAATAATGAAAGCCGGAGAATTATTGTAAGCGTTAAATTTTAAGTTTAGCTATTTTTTCACGCTGAAAAGTTGTCCAGAAAAGCAAGCTTAAAATGAACTTTGAATCCTATCTTATACTTCCACCTCGTTACCAACTTAATTAGTTTTGTTTTTTTAAATAGAATTTTATGTGTTAATACAATTTCTTTTTTTATCCTTAAATTGTTATTTTATTTGGTGTAGTTTTTTGTGTGTAGATTTGCTACCAAATTAAGTCTTTAATAATTATAGTAATTTGATCTTAAGTGCTACTCCATTTGGGGATTCACTTAGCAAGTTTTTTTAGTTAGTAAAGTGTTTTTATAAACCTATTCAAGTGTTAGATCTGTTTCATTTTTTTTTTTTTTTCATAGTGTGCATTTTTTTTATACCGGGATTTTTTTTTTTTTTTGCTACTTTTGTTTACATAAGCGCTAATTTTTTTTTGAAAATTTAATGAGTGTTTGCAACAATAATTATCCGATTGGTTTTTGAGTTCAAGTACAGTATTTATTTATTTTAAAAAGTATAATAAGTACTTTTGTTTGTTTGTTAAGTGTATTTTTTTTAGTTTATTGAATGCATCACTTTATTTTTTAAGTTAACGTGTTTAAGTGGTTAACCAGTTTTCTATAAACTAGTACCGGGTAAGTACTTTTTTTTTATTTTATTACCGGTAAGTGCCATTTTTAAGGGTTGTAAGTTTTTTTTTCTACTGTAATAAGTGTTTTGTATTTTTAGTAAAACTAAATAAGTTTTTTTTATTTTTAGTTTAATGAGATTTTTTCTTAGAATTTCCTAGGTTTTTTTTTTTCCAATTTGAAATGTACTTTTTTTAAATATAAATTAGAGCTTAGTGTTTTTTTAGTGACTTAATTTCTTACTTTATTTTATTGCCTATTAAAGTAGTTACGGTTTTTATTATTATTTAGCTAAGCGCGCAAATTGAAGCGTTAATAAAGAGAGCTTTATTTTATTGAAATGTAATTTAGTGAGTGCTTTAGTGCGACTTTAATCATTTCATTCCCCCACTAACTCTTGTTTTCTGTGTTTGCGCGTGCGCAGGACGAGCGGAACCAGGTGCTGATGACCAACTGCTGGCTGAGTCAAGTGTGGACGGACTTTCACCTCCGCTGGAACGCCACTGACTTCGGCGGCATCAAGGTCATCCGTTTTCCGGTCAGCCACGTGTGGAAACCGGATATCGTCCTCTACAACAAGTACGTTCCGTCCATAATTATTATTTTCAGATTTAACGACGCGGATATTCATTTTTATGGCCGAATCAAAATAAACGTTTCGAAGGGTTTGGAGAGGGGAAAATTTAGCGTTTTCCGCTTGGAAATAGCGTTTGAACGATTCGGGGAGAAAATAGCGAGAAGTTTACTATATTAATTATCGTAATATACAAAAATAACGTTGGTTTTATGGTAACGATTAACAAGTTTAAGGTTAATAATAGCGTTTTTTGTTCTAAAATGCTGAAAAACAAAGTTACGGACGAAAATAGCGTGAAGTTAGCGATAATCGCATTATAAAAATAACGGTTCGAAAAATTGGCGGTAAAAATGTGCTTGTTATTTATTTATTTTGCGTTTAGAAATAGCGTTTTAAACGGGCAATAATAGAAAAGGGAAAAGAACATGCTTTTCACACGTGAAAATAGCGTTATGGGAATTGTTCGTTAAAATTGAAAGCGAGAGTTGATTAATTGTACCGATAAGATTGACGCTATCGAGATGAAAACTTTATCGATAATAACGTATTTTACGAAAATATTCAACGCGAAAGTAATGAAATAGAAAACAGCGGATTTATACACTTAAAACGCTATTTAGCTTTTATTTAAAATAACGTTCGATTAGATTTTTTTTAATATTTAATACGTTAATTCTATCTTCCTTAATAATTCTTATATTTAGGGTCGTTTTTAAAAATGAAATTAACGTTTTGTGAAGCTTTGAAATACCGTTTCTGAATTGAAGAAAACGCGTTTGTATTATAAATAACGTTTCTTATTAAAGTTATTATCGTTTTAATGAGGTAAAAAAAATAAATTCGCTCTTAATTAGAATAAATTATAACGAGAAGCGCTTTTTAAATGCTCGGCGACGTCATTCCGTAACCGGAAATGAGGAGAAAATTTTACGACTTTTGACGAATCATAAACAAAATTTTTGAGATAAAAATAACGTTGCGCGAAACAATGTTATTTTCGCGCCGCAAATCATACGATTATTAAGCTCGTTTTATGTTAAACACTTGAGTCGCCCAGTGGTAAAACGGGCCAAGTCCACCGATCGCCATAATTAACATTAAAGTTGATTAGGTAATTTAGTCGTAAACTTCATTAATTTCGCACGAGAGTAGGGTCTAATCACTTTTTATGCTTAGAAATAGCGAATTAGTATTTTTGAATAAAAAATTGTTTTTTTTTTTAATTGAGCAACTTTCAGAAATGAAACAAATGCTCTAAGGCAAAATTACGGATAATACAGTAATTATTATTAGGAATTGGAATCTTTTCTCTTTTAATAATTTGTTTTGAATTTTTTTTTTTTTTTTTTTGCTTTTAATCTTTGTACCTAGAATTTCTTCACTATGAATTTTAATGCGTTTAATTTGAATTCTTTTCGCTATACTGTGTAAATTTTTTTCGGAATGAAACACTGTTTTAATTTCAATTTCTTTATTTCGTATTTTTTTGCGCGGGAACCACACTAATCCAAACTAATTGGCCGCGTTTGGATTAGTGAAAATTCGGATAAACGAGGTTATGTCTAAAAAAGATTTATTTGGTGATATTTAAATAATAAAAAAAAAAAAATTGTGTTTATTTTTTTCAAATTTTTTTGGTTTTTTAGTTTTTATGGTTTTTCCGTTTTTTTTAATTTTTTTATAGGGCTATTCGGATTATCGGGTTTTTCGGATAGAAGGGTTTTGCATTAGCGGGGTTCTCGTGTACTATGATTCATTTTACCTCATTAACTTAAACGATTTTAAATTAGTTTAATTTTCAATTTAATTTCATTTTTATATGAATCTTAAAGCAAAAAAAAAAAAAAAATGAAGAATTATTTGACGTAAAATGAAGGTAGAGTATTTAAGTAGATTAATTACAACATTTTTAATTAACTATTTAAATAAGACTCCACTTAACATCAGAGTTATTAATATTTTTAATGCGAGTGATAATTAGGAAAGCGCGTGGCGCCACCTGCTGCTCGTCGCCGACTTTTTTGTCTTATTGCTTTGCGTAACATTTTATTTTTGATAAAAAGATTTAAATCGAAAAATGTGTATACAATTCAAAATGAAACCGGATGTTCATTAATTAAATTGAAAGCAATTTCGGATCTTTACAAATAATTAATATGTTAATTGGAACTTTTCTAATGTTTTCCTAATTGATTTTTCCTTACTAACTTTTTTTTCTTTGGTTTTAAATTTTCGGAGCTTTTTAAGATTTCCGTTTGAACTGGTTCGAAAATATTCCGCGTATTTTGTGTTTGTTTGGACGTTTAAGGCTCGCAGGGTTTCGAGTCTTTTGACCCAGATTCATAGCTAATGATTCCGCTATGGGTAGGGAGGAGGCTACGGTATCCCCTAGCGACCTAACGTACAACTATTTGAATAATCACTCAAAGCGCAAATACATCAAAAGCACTCCAAACACACAGCAACTCGGAATAATTGCGCGACTCCTACAAACTTCATTAAACCGACTTCAACCACCACAAATTCACTAAACGAGTTTAAGTTTTACGATTCAAATTTCTTAGTTTTTTTTTTTTTTTTTTAATAATTTGCGCCCTCGCGAGGGCAAAATATAATCTTGATATCACAATAACATAACTTACAATCAACAACAACCAAATAAATAATAAATGCTAAAAAGCAAATCGAACAATTACTTTGTATAAAATAAATAATAAAAAAATAGCAAATCGAACGACAACAGTAATTACCCAGATAGAACTTCATTATTGTGAATTTCGTTCAGAGAATCAGGTTTAGTGAATTTGGTTTGATGACTTTGATTAAATAATTTAACTCTTTGAACGTGGTTTAATGAATTTCTATTTATGAAATAGAATAGAGAATTTGGTTTAATAAGGTCGGCTTAGCATATTTATTTTATGGAGCTGGATTAATGTATTTTTGTTTTAATATACTTTGCTTATCGAATGTAGTTTAATGCATTTCTGTTAATCAACTAAGTTTAACGAAGTTGATCAACAAATCTCGTTTAATAACTTTAGTTTAAACTTTAATTGGTTTTTTTAAACAATCTAGATAATTGAATGTGGTTTGACGAAGTTGGTTTAGGGAACTCGGTTTAATGAATTCCGTATAATGTGTTCTTTTTAGGGAATCTAATTTAATTAACTTGGTTTAAAGCATTCTCATTTATAAACAACTTAACTTCAGTGAATGTGGTTGAATGAGTTTGGGTTACCTTTATTTTTAAACACCCTAGTTTATTGAATGTTTTTGTACGAAGTTGGTTTAGTGAATTTGGTTTAATTAATTCGGAATACCGTAATGTGCTATTTTTAGGGAACCTAGTTTAATGCATTTTCATTTAAATTACTTCTGCGAATTTGGTTTAACAAAGCTCGTTTAACGACTTTGGTTTAATGTTTTTTTAGAAATAAATAAAATCTAGATTACTGAATGTGGTTTGGCGAGCCCGAAGTTGGCTTAACGATTTTTTTCCCCCATGAAACGAGGATTACACCATTTTTCCCAGTGAGCTTTAAATGTAATGGCAGTCTCACCCGCACAAAATCCTTAAAGAAAAGGAACGAGCGAGTGGCTGACCCCTTTTGGTCGATGCAGGTGGTTAGGGCACGGTGGGTTAGGGCCTTGATAAGGAAGAGTTCGGCGCTAAGGCTATTGTGCGGCGACAAATGTTTGGTTGTAATGCTATTAAAGGAGGTCGTAATACTCTTAGGCCCAAATCCCACAGCAGCTCATAATAACGCACTTGATTAGCTAAGTCGATGGTGTGTCATAACCAAATCGGTTAAGTACTTAAGTAGTGTCACGTACGCACGCGCAGACACCACTCTCTCCACAACATCCGCTTCTTTCAGCTTTATATCACCTAACTAATTGCAGTAAATTAATTAGAAATTAAAGAAGAAGAAGAAAAAAACAATGCATTTTTTAAAATTTGTTTTTTTAATTAAAAAAAAATTAGTATTTTGGTGATTAATTTATGTCACGTAAAAATATTTTACGTGATGAAACTTTAGAAAAAATAACGCAATTTCCGGTTTTTAAACGATTAATCCGCATCAAAAGCTGCGGATCGGTTGAACGGAGCTCAAAAGCGCTCTTTACAATCCGGAAGTGGATTTTGAAGCTAAGATTTGAGAAGATCTAATTTTAATTACATCTCGTTTAACGAAAAATCTCCTAATTGGTTTGTTTGAAATCTAGTTTGGTTTATTATTACCGCTATTTAACTAATTTTACGTCGTTTGCTGGAGATGGTACATGTTGTGCTTAAAACGAAGAATGTGCTAGTCTACGCATGCGCGCGTATTTTTTATTTTGTTTCATTTATTAATCTAATTAATATTAGTTTATTCACGTTTTGTCACGTAAAACCAAAGTGTTTTTTTTTTGTTGTTTTGATAAGCGTAACTTAGATTAAGGCAAATGAAATGACAAATTAAAGATGAGAGTAAAACTAAGCAATAATAAAACCAAATTTAAATAAAACCAAACTAGATGAAAATAAAATCAGGATACGGAGTATATAAAAACCAGATTTGAAGGTAAAACGGATTTAATTAAAACTAGGTTTAAATAAAACCATTTTTAAAAAAAAATCCAAAGTAAAACCAGATTTTACAACAAAACAGATCGAAATAAAATGAGATTTACGTAAAGCCAGTTTTTTTTAAAGCCAGACTTAATTAAAACCAGATTTGAATAATTCTGAAACTATTAATAAAACTCGTTTTTAATAAATCGGGATTTAAATAACGTTGGATTGAAACAGAATTAAACTATTCAACCAACGAAATTTATTGCAAAACGAGATTAAAAATTTCATATGGAACAAAACACTTGTTCATCAAAAAAAAAAAAAAATTTAAACGAGCTTTGTATAATTGATTAGTATTTGCAGTTGTACGCATGCGCAGTTGTACAACTACATACTTCTATCGTAAGTTAATCACCCTTAAGTTAATCTCTATTCGTTGGCCACGACATAGATTTGCTGCGAATATAGCGAAGAACTGCGCGGATGAAAAGGGAATGTTGTTATGCGAGGGACTAGGCGCCATTTTGTGCGTTCTTCGAGGCTGAGGGAGAAAGAAAGCGGAAGAGCCAGAGTGATGGAGAAGGAGAGATGTAGATGGAGAATGGAAATGGTCGTTGAATGAACAATAAAAGTTGAGTAGAATATAAAATTCGATAAAGGATTATCAAAACACAATTTCTTTTTTTTTTTTTTTTCTTTTTCATCTTCTACATTTTTTTTTTTTTTTTTCATTTTTCACTTTTTTTTTTCTTCTCGAATCTCGACAAGTGCTCTGCTTCTACATTCACCAATTTAATTTGAAAAAAAAAAAGTTTCGCATATTCTCTAATACCTCAGAGGAAAAAGAATCCCGATCGATACTAAGCTCCGGTTAGCCGCTTAATAGAATCGCCATTCAAACTCCCTCGCTCTACGCGGGCGCCTTGCCTTCCATATCAAATTCAGCGCGTAACGAGGGAGAGGAGGATGACATTTAACCAACCTTCAAAAAAACACTCTTTACGCCGAAAAATTGGATTCTATTAACGAAAATTAAATTGGAAGTTTGAATTATCCCTCGATTATCCGCGGGTTATTGCCGCGTACGTCGAGGGATAACGATTTTCTAAGTCAATTTTTTTTTTTAAATATATATATTTTTTTTTTTTGATGGAAATGATTAATTTTGTTAACTTTTCGTCGCTTATTAGAATAAGGCTTTTATCTTTTAAAAATCCCTCGGTATACGCGGATGGTTTTTTTTTTCTCCTTCTAATATGTATTTGTGTAAAAGCTCTGATTTTTATTACGCACTTAAATCTAATAGGATTTACTTATGTAATTGCTTCCCTCGTTTTACGCGGAGGTATTTTATTACCCGCGGATATCGAAAAGGTTGATTTGGTTATTATTATTTTTTTCATACTAATTTTACCGTGTAAAACGAGAGAAAAGAATTTAAGAATTTTTGAGGGGAGCCATTTATCAAATCCCTCGGTTTAGGCGGTATCGTTTATTTACTTCGCCTAAAACGAGGGAAATCAATTTTAATGGTAGTAATTATCGCGTTATGAAAATCTAGCCGGTGTTTATGTCGATCCCCCTTAATACGAAGTTTCGATTAAAATAGTTTCTTTAAAATCGTTTAACGTAAAAACCCGCTTACAACGAGGGAGGAGTTTGCTCCAATGCTCTGGCGTTGATTAATTCCGCTCGTATTACGCGCTGATTTTTATGTCTTGTAATCTTGGATATTATTATTTTAAAGTACCCGTTTAATAGGAGGGATTGGGATTCGATGGAATGGCGCGTGTGTGTGCTTTAATTCCCTCGCTTTACGCGTGTTTTTTTAAACATTTATTTTGGAATTTTTAATTTTGAAAACACGTTGACATTTTAAAACTAAATTAACAAGTTTTTAGGAAAATTAATATTCTTTCTAAGGAAAATTAAGAAATGCTTTGAAGAATTAAGACATTTTTGAGAAAAATTAAGAATTTTTTTTTTAGAAAAAATAAAAATTTTTAGGAAGAATAAAATTTTTTTTAGGAAAAATAAAAATTTTTTTTAAGAAAATTAAGAAATTTTGGAGAAAAATTAAGAATTTTTTTTATTAAAATTAAGGAATTTGTTTAGGAAAATTCAGAAATTTGTTTAGGAAAATAAGGAATTTGTAAGAAAAATAAAGAAATTTTTGAGAATATAAACCATTTATTAATTCCCTTGTTTAGCACGGTTTTTTAGTCTATTTTCCTAAAACTACAGGTACCGTTTAAAACGAGGGAATAATTTTTTTTCCACTTACGCGTATCCTATTAATATTATGTTGTTTGCGAACTCCCTCATTTTACGCGGCTTTTACAGAACGCTACATATATTTTAAAATTCTGCTTAAAACGAGGGATTACAATTTCAGTATTTGCGTATTATTAATTCCCTAGTTACACGCGGCTTTTACGTAAACAGTAATTTTAAAATGCCGCTGTAAACGAGGGACTAAATCTTTATTCCGTATTATTTCCGTTTTCTTACACGGGTTTTTATTTTCTTTTTAAGCGAGTTTTATTTTTTACTAATCTGAATACTTTATAATAGACTCCCTCGTTTTCCACGAGTGTATTTATAAAATAGAAAATTGATTTTTTTTTGTTAAATGAAAACAATTTGCGCGATTCCAATAAGCGGCGGTTTCCAAATGTTCCTCTGGCTAATTTTTTTTCTCTTCTTCTTGTTTTTGTTTTCCGCTGTAGCGCTGACGCGTCATCCGGTTCCGCTCTGCTGAGTACGAACGTGATCGTGAACAGCACGGGGGAAGTGACGTGGGTGGCGCACGCCATCTTCAAGAGCTCGTGCGACATCAACGTGGGTTATTTTCCCTTCGACGTGCAACACTGCCACATGAAGTTCGCCTCGTGGACCTACGACAGCAATCAGGTAATTATCATTACACCTTCCCTCGCACAACGCGAGGGTAGGTGATTAATTTCATTAAGTTGAACACGGATTGTTACGATCAATTAATTTGCTTCGCGCTGCGTGAGGGAGATGGCTTTTTAATCCTACAACGGAAGTGAGCTCCGCCGTCGCCATTTAAGAGCTCGTTTATTATTTTTATTTTCAGCCCTCGTTTTAGCCCAAACATTTTTATTGCGTCGTTTTATTCCGGAGATGTCTCCCGGTTCCATCCGGTTCGCCGCTGTCTGCTCGAACCGGAAGGTCCCTTCTCCACACGGTTCGCGCGCTTTTCATATACTAATAAGACTTAATTTTACCGACTAGACGTTGACTTAATTAGATTTATGCAGTGCATTGAACGAAGCTTATTCCACTACATTTTTAAAAAATAAATTTGGTCAATTTAAAAGTTTTTTTTTTTTTTTTAAGTTTCAATTGTCTGAGATTTTCACTTTGAGTTTCAACATTTTTTTTTTTTTCGGTTTATAGTTTTACGTTTTGTTCCATTTTAGTTTCAAATTTAATAAAATTTTATCTTCTATGGTTTCGACTAAAAATTTACTGTTGCTAATTCTTCATATTTGAACTAGTATAATTACTAATTTTTGATGTACATCGTAGTATGAACTAAATTTTGCATTAGCTACTACTGTATTAATTTTTGAAAAAGCATTTACTAAATTAAAAATTTTTTAAATAGTGTTTACTATTTACTAATTTTTTAAATACTGTAGTACCGTATTTTCTAATTTTTGGAACTGGCATCTAAAAATTTTTGGAATTAGTATTTATTAATTTTTGTAAAATACCGATAGTATTTTATTGTTTTTGGAACAAGCATCATCTAATTTTTGGAACTACATGTACTGCAGTATTTATAAAAAAACTTTAAAATAGTTTTTTCTAATTTTTTAAAATAGCAACTACTAATTTTTGAAACTAATATTTTCTAATATTTGGAAGCAATGATCTACCTTCAAAATTTTGGAGCTAAAATCTATTAATTTATGGAACTAGTATTTTTTAATTTTTGGAAACAGTAGGCTACTTTCTAAATTTTGGAGCTAAAATCTACTAATTTTTAGATCTACCGTACTGTAGTATTTTCTAATTTTTTTAACTAGCAATTACTATTTTTTTGGAACTAGCATCTACTATGTTTAGGAACTAGCATCTATTATGTTTGGGAAATAGCATCTACTATGTTTTGGAACTAGCTTCTATTATTTTTTTGGAACTAGCATCTACTATTTTTTGGAACTAGCGTTACTATTTTTTGGAATTAGTAACTATACCTTATTATTTTTTTAAATTAGCACCTACTATTTTTTTGGAACTAGCATCTACTATGTTTAGGAACTAGCATCTATTATGTTTAGGAACTAGCATCTACTATGTTTTGGAACTAGCTTCTATTATTTTTCTGGAACTAGCATCTACTTCTTTTTGGAACTAGCGTTACTATTTTTTGGAATTAGTAACTATATCTTATTATTTTTTTAAATTAGCAACTGCTATTTTTTTGGAACTAGCATCCATTATTTTTTTGAAACTAGCATCTACTATTATTTAGAACTAGCATCTACTATTTTTTGGAACTAGAACTTTCTACAGTATTTCTAATAATTACCCATTTCGAGCATCTAATCAATTTTGAAATACATTATAGTAGTTTGTTCTCAAGTATAAACTACCCTTTCACTTTATTATTTTCTTTTATTTATCTTTCCCTTAATATTATTCTAATATAATATTTCTCATCTCTTAACATTATCTTTGGCTATGGAACCGGTAGCTCCGTCCTTGGCATCCCTCCCTCCCGCAGGCGCTCCTTCCTTCCTTCCTACAGGGTGTTTCATCATCCGCCATTAATATTTAACAATTCGCTTTAGAGTTATAAATATTTCAACGCGAACCGAGCGGATATTAAATAACTTTTCCTCTCTCTCATTCCCACTCTTACTCTATCTCATCCATCACTCTTTCCGCCCGCTAGGTGGAGCTGAGCGAGGCCAGCAGATGCGGCGACGTGACGCGCTACCAGAGCAACGGCGAGTTCGAGCTGGACGAGCTGAGCTGCCAGCGCCACTCCACGGCGCATCCCTGCTGCCCGGACCTCTCCTACGATGACGTCACCTACGTCCTCACACTGCGCAGGCGCCCGCTCTACCACGTCATCAACCTCATCCTGCCCTGCACGCTCATCAACGCCATTGGTAAGTCATGCACTCCCTCGCTCTGCGCGTGCGCACTCTCCCCGCGGACTGGTGACGCTCGGCTCACCTTTGACCTTTTCCAACGTGAGTGCAAATTTAATTTCTGTTTACCAATTCCTTTTCGCGGTTGCTTTTTTTTTTATGCATATTCAGTGCAAAGATCGATACGAGCTCATTTCGCGGATTTGTTTGTTTTGCGAACATATTTATGAATATTTTTCAATCCGCCTCAACGTTGCTCGAAGGACGTCACATTGATTTCTGTTACATAATTGTTATTAATCAGAGCCGGAGCGGATGTTTACCAGGCCGCGGATGGGAGCCTCGGGACAAATTACTAGTGTGGAATAATTTGGAACGAAATTATGAATATTTTATGGATTTTTAGAAATTAAACACTCGCAGTTTTAGGAAGTAATCACTCGCCTAAATGGAGTTTAAATCGCTTAAATTAAATTTTAAGAATTAATTCTCGCTTATTAATGGTGTTTTAGGAAGTAAACCCTCGCTTAAATAGAGTTCAAGGCGGTAACTTCTCGCGTAAATGAAGTTTATTATGGTAAACTTTCGGCCAAATTGAGTTTCACAGAGCAAACATTCGCGTAAATGAAGTTTCACGGAGCAAACGTTCACGTAAATGAAGTTTAATATGGTAAACATTCGCGCAAATGAAGTTTCATAGAGTAAACATTGGCGCAAATAAAGTTTTATAAAGTAAACATTCGCGTAAATGAAATTTAATAAAGTAAACTTTTGCGCGAATGAAGTTTCATAGAGTAAACATTCGCGTAAATGAAGTTTAATATGGTAAACATTCGCGCAAATAAAGTTTCATTAAGTAAACTTATGCGCGAGTGAAGTTTCATAGAGTAAACATTGGCGCAAATGAAGTTTAATATGGTAAACATTCGCGCAAATGAATTTCTATAAAATAAACATTCGCGTAAATGTAGTTTCATGGAGTAAACTTTCGCGTAAATGAAGTTTAATTAAGTAAACATTGGCGTAAATGAAATTTAAAGAAAGTAAACACCCGGGTAAATTGAGTTTTCGGATATATTCACTCGCGCAAATTGAGTTTTGAGAAAATTATGCAGATGCCCGCCAACGGTATTTTCTGTTCAAGCCTCCGCGGGCCCCACCACTAACGTTTTTGCTAAGGCCCGTTAAAAGCCGGAGCCAGCGCTGATTTTAATTATTTTGTGATGAATGAGCGAGTTTTAAGTTTTGAGCGGAAAGAAAGCATTAAAAATTGAAATGGAAGACGCAAAAAGATAAACAAAATTTTGGCGGAGAAATTGCGATGAATTTTTAAAGCGATTTTTGCAGCTTCAGATTTTTATTCGATTTTCATTAATAAATGAAAATGAAAAGTTTGATAAGGCTGAAAAGAGAGGCACGCTCATCAATTCCGTTTTCATTAATTTAATTAAACGAATGCCATTCGAGTAAACTCGAAACCAAAAATAAAACCCGTATTTTAGAAAAAAAAAAAGATTAAATTTAAACCTGATTAAAAAGCAGATTTAATTAAAATCAAATCGGATTAGAACCAGATTTTATGAACGGAATTAATTAAAAAAAATTGTGAGGTTATTACAACCAGATTTATACTGTATAAAACGAGATTACCGGCCACAAAAAGATTTAATGAAAACAAGGATGAAATAAAGCCAGATTTATTTTTTTAAAATAATTAAAATCTGATTGAAATAAAATCAGATTTAGTAAAAAAGATTTATTTGAAACCAGATTTAGAAGAAAAAATTTACCAGTAATTGAAATCAGGTTTAATAAAAATTAGATTGAAATAGAACCAGATTTTTTTTTTAAAAAAAAGATTTAATTAAACCCACATTCAAATAAAACCGGATTTAAAAAAAAATTGTTTTTTTAATTTAAACCAGATTGAACTAAAACTCGATTGCAATAAAGCCAGATTTTACGTAATTCGAGATTACCGGGAATATAGATTTATTGAAAACCAGCTTAACCTAAAACCAGATTTGAAAAAAAAAGGTCTGATTAAAACGTGAATTAAAACCAGACTTAATTAAAATCATCCTTTTTAAAAAATATGAGTTATGGTAATTGAAACCAAACTGAAATAAACCTCGATTGGAATAAAATCACATTTAAAAAAAAAAGCTTTAATTAAAACCAGATTAAAAATCCATATTTAATTAAAATCACATTGCAACAAAACCAGATTTAAAAAAAATTGCGAGTTAATTGAAAATAAATTGAAATACAAACCAGTAGATTTAAGCTATTATTTTGCAGGTGTATGGCGAATGTCGTCCTCGTTTCCTTTTCAACCGGAAACGGGTCTGAGTCGCTAATGCAATTTCTTTTTAAATTGTACCGAAAACGATGAGTCGGGGTTAATAAAAAAGGGCCCGACGCAATAACAATAATAATGCGGCGCTGGACGAACGGATCAGTTGAGCTGAGCGCGGCTAATGGAACGGCGGAGATTGGCGATTAAGGTCACGTAACGTAAACAAGTGGCTGACCCCCGCAACCGACGTGTACATGTACGTGCCTCTTCAATCATTGAAACGCACATCGGAATTCCACTAATTGCTTTTATTTCATTTTGCATTCGCTTAATTAACACGCTAATTTTATTCTAATTAATACCGCAAACTTTGGTTAATCAAGTTTACGGCTGCACCCATTCAACTCCAGCAAAAACGATGAATCCGAGTAACACATTTGAATCCGCTTTTATTTATGTAAATCTTTTCTTCGTTTATTTTAAATCCAGCTTTGTATAAATCTGGTTTAATTATGATCTAGTTTTAATTTTGTAAACATAACGTGTGTTTTTAAATTTACGGAGTATTTAAAAAACAAATAAAGAAGTAAAATTTTAATGAAAATGAATTAATTTTTTAATATTTACATATAACAACATCTCCGATTTAATGATAAAAAAACAGTTTTTAGAATATGACCTCTCCAACTTAGTCGGCACATGTTAACTCGATTAGCAAAATTTTCAATTTAAAAAACCGAATAAAGAAGTAAAATTTTAATGAAAATAAACAAGTTTTTAATATTTATTTACAACAGCATCACCGATTTAACTATGAAAATAGCATCTGGCATGTGACCTTTTCTACTGAGTCGGCACGTGTTAACTCGATTAGCAACATTTTCAATAACTTTTTTATATGCGTAATTGCCAACATCCAACCAGACACGTGCGAGAGAGTTATTAGAAATTTTGTTACACGCGTTAACATGTGCCGACTCAGTGGAAGAGGTCACATGCCGGATGTTATTTTTTATTGCTATTTCGGTGATGTTGTTGTAACTAAATACTAAAAAATTAATTTATTTTCATTAAATTTTTATTCGTTTTTTTAAATTGAAAATTTTTCTAATCGAGAAAACATGTGCCGACTCAGTTGTAGAGGTCATATTCTAAAAGTTGTTTTTTATCATTAAATTGGAGATGTTGTTGTATGTAAATATTAAAAAATTAATTATTCATTTTCATTAAAATTTGACTTCTTTATTCGTTTTTTAAAAATCCGTAAATTTATAAATACACATTATTATTTTTTTTTTAAAAAAAAAAAAAGCTTTATTTAGTCTTCGCTTTAAATAAATATCCTCGTTTTACGTTAATCTAGTTTAATTTAGTTTTTGCTTTATGCTGATACCGTTTTATTTTATTTAAAGCGTAGAAAAGGGGGCCTAAAAATATTTATTTTTTTGGGCCCCAAGTAATTTACAGAAATTTTAAATATTATTTTTCAATGTTTTTAGAAAACCTAATCATAATCTGGTTTTAGTAAACTGGTTTGAGTTTTCTTAAAATGAAGCGGGTTTGAAAACTGTTTGATTAAGCTAACCTTATAAATCAGGACGGACGTTGAAGCGCTGGATCGAGGTTTTTCCGCGGCGGATCTTTTCGATTGACAAAAAGAGCGCCGGCGCATGTGTTTATTTTCCGCCTGACTACACTTTCCCATTAATCGCTTCTCTCGCGGAGGAAAAGACGAAGAAAAATTAGTCGTAAAAGCACACACCGAACGACCATATTTTTTTTTGTGTTGTTGTTGCTCGGATGTTTTTGGCGGGAAAAGAGGCCGATGGGTAAACCGCCGCAGTTCCCGTTGTCAGTGGCGGCGGCAGCGGTGATGGCATTTAACGATCGAACGGGCATGAAAATCCCTCATCGTTACCTGCCGATCAATCATGTGTCAGTGGCCATAGCGACCGACCGGCCAGCAGCGGGGATTAGCGTCCCCTGGCGGCTTTATCTGCAACCAATCAAATGGACAGTTGATGCGGATTTAATTATTCAACGCTACTTTTTGCTTCTCTTTTGTCTCTGAAGGAAAAATGCACTATTCATTTCATCTCTTTTCGTCTTGGAGTCTGTGAACCGGATGTTATCTCCGCTTCTTAATGTCAAACCCGCTTCGATCGTATTCCCACCTCTCCGTACTAAACCTGTTCAATTTGAACGAGATTCAATCGCTTAAACCCGCTTTAACAAATGTTTTATAACGTTTTGTTTCATTAAAACATAATAATTATTATGTTAAATTAGCGGATTTTTTGGGGGGCCTAGTGGAACCTCAGGGCGGCTCATTCGTAAAGGCGGCAAATAGCGCGATAAAGTGGAGGAAATGCTGAAATCGTTCACTAAATTCAAAAAGCCGACTTTGCTTTTTGCTAAACTCGAAAATGCGACTACATTTAATACAGTTTTTACACGGGGATTACGTTCCTGAAAAACACGTGTAAAAAAAATTTGTGTAAAAAAAGTAATGGGGGAATTCTGTGACATTATATAAGGG
>JAQGAY010000326.1:0-31175 GCA_034698085.1 Polydesmus angustus | reverse complement strand
ACTTCCAAGGATTTTCGATCAAATCATTTGTTAGTTCAAATTTTCTAAGCTAAACAAAAAATATACAGGTACTTACGCAATGAAATTGACGTACGATATAACTACGATGCCTGGTGTCCTCCTGTTCTGTCTTTTGCTTCGTACTAAGTGCCAAAAGCATTTGTTGCTTGTAAGTTATTTGAATGAATCTATTTTGCCGATATGGATCGTCGAAACTTGTAGTTTGCAGTTAAAATGAACTTTTGTATATTAATTCGAGCTTGGAGTCCGATGAAAACAAATTTTGCCTTCCCACCGGACAATGTGAAGTGAGTTTAATTTGTTTAAGAATTTTTTAAGCGGCGGATAACGCGATGGACAGCGAAGCAAAGTTTTCTGTTAAAAACGCGTATCGCAATATGGCGCAAAATGCTAGTTCAAAGATAAGATTTAAATATTATTTGAAATATGTATTCGTATAGTGAGAGAGCTAAATATGCACAGATATTCCTAAATTAGGAATGCCTTTCGTACGGCTGTTCAGATATTTAGGCATCCACTTAAATATAGTTGGCTATTTTATTATTTCATTGATCGATTTAACAAGTTATTGAAATAGAATCTTAATTTTTTTTTTTTGAAAGCGTCCTATCTACCTTTAGGCAACATTGCAGCCTTTCAGTATTGGAATATATCCATCCGGTCTACTAAATCAAAATGACTTAAATCAGTTACTGAATTACGAGTTCTAAGGATTTGGATTGTCGTAATGAAAATGGTCGAAATTAATTTAATTTTTTTTTCTGACCCTGGTTTTTTTGCACTAGCTTGTTTGGCTTATTTTTTTTAGAATAATAATATTGTGAATCATTGTAATACTAAGCTAAAAATCCATTTAATTATTTAAATGGGTTAAAATATTGCTAAAATTTCAGTTTTCGCAATTCTAAAATTTAGTTTTTAAAAAGAAAAAAAAAAAATCATGTAAAGTCATCTCAATAGAATACAAATTGATGCTCAACCCTACATTTACTTCGTGTTAATTGTATATATGAATTGAAGACAATCGATTTGATTAATTACAGAAACATTGTCAAAAGTCATTAAAATTTTGTTTGTTATAGTATTTTAAACTAACGTTCAAGTGTTTGGGTGTAAAAAACGAATACGTAATTATATAAAATTATACGGTCTTTACAATTATTATGGACTTAAAAAGTATAGTAGTAGGCTACTGTACAGTACTGCACATGTATTCCAGTTAAAATATTTAATAATGAATAACAATTTATTATGATTATTCAAATTTAAGTACTGTAGCCTATGCTAGATACTGTAGTTAGTTTGTATGTCAATACAGTAGGTGTATTATAGTTATAAAATAGTTTAAAAATACATTATTTAAATTGTTTTGTACTAAAAGTGGTACATCCAACAAAATTAATTAATTATTTTGTGATCTACCTTAATTTAAAAATTTTTACTAAAATATAAAATACTTGCTTGGATTACTCGCTAGGTGGCGCATTAACCGAATGAATCAGCTGTTTTCATTTTCCGCGTTTTCTGCTAGAGTAGTGTCGAACATAAACAGCTCTCGTTTCATTTAACCGGATTATAAACTTAAATTATTTAGACTAATCATAATAAATTTACAGTTTAATTAAGCAATGGCGTGCTATTTTGAAGAGCATAATTGCGAACCATTGAAAGCTGGGGAAACGCCCGATAGTTTCTTACATTTAGCCAGGTATTGTTGCTCTTTTTCTGTAACCTAGGAGCTGTAACCCACTGGTATACAGTAACTTAATAAGTTTTTTTATTTCAGATTGCTCATTGATACCGGTCTTGGAGTTGAGTTTGACATGTCATTTAATGGGTAACTAAATTTCTAATTTACAGTGGTAACATTACTTTATATATTATTTCTTAGTATATTCGGGAATGAAAAGCCACCTCCTCCAGCTTCAAAGAAAGTTGTCGAGGAACTAAAAACTAGAGTTATAAGAGGAGAAACAGAGGGTAAGTGTAATAATTTATTATTATTTTGTATGTTTTATTTTATTATAAGCCGTTAAATTTTACTTCGGTAAGCGGTATGGGCTGGAGTACTGTATAATGGTAGATATAATTGTTTCTATTTGGTTGTAAAATGAAAACCCGATGAAACCCATTTAATTTAATACTGTACAGTGTACTTGTTATTGGTTTTTGTTATCCCACCGACTCAACTCCGGTTTCGAGGAACAGCGGAGAACTCAGAGAGGCTCGCGAGGCCAGATCGATGTCACCAAGCATGTTACGAAGTAACTATAAGTAGTCCTTGATGTCACCCTTTAGTTACAAGCTATGTCTAAATTTAAAATATCATCGTACAGGATCACTAACCTCGCAAGATTAAGATTAGATCCATCTTAATAAACTCGGTGATCTAGGTTTGTTTAATCCTCGTTCTACACTACAATCGAGTTTGTGATTACATTATAGTCTCCAAATTTTGTTGCTATCAAAAAATAGGTTTTAAATTTTGATCTTCTAGAAAATTAATAGGTTTTACTAAATTTTGTTTGCTTAGCTGTGACCCAAATCAGAATCAAGTCGCAAAATATAATATTTATTATAGATTATAGCAGGGCCGGATTATAGTAACATTATTACAACGCTAAGGTAACATTATTGTTGTTAGCTTTTCAAACACCCTCAAAATACAGTAATTTACAGATTATGAAAACTATAAAAATACGAGTACAGTATTACCACGATATTACTATTTAAGTTGTATTATTTAGAAGACTTCTTCCAACTGTTCGAGTGAGTTCTCTTAAGCGAGTAGTATGAAGCAATAATACACTAGTTATTATAAGAATAGTTGTCTATTTTTTAATACAGTAAGTTGGTTTATTCTAGTATAATATGTATTAAGTCAATACATTACTATCCAGTAGTTAAATCGCCTTTATTTTTTTTATTTTCAAGAAACTTGCGCAATTTGTTTAAAATATTATGACGAAGAAGACGAAGTAAAAAAGCTTCCTTGCCAGCACGAATTCCACGGCAGTTGTATTTTACCTTGGCTTAGTAAAGTACGGTAACCTAACCTGCCAGGTGGGCCAAAAAGATGTGAAAACCTTCAACTATTGCATTTTGAATTAATTATTGCATATTGCTACAGTATTTACTTTAACTTTTTATGCGTTTAATTGCGCCTTCGTTTATGTATCAATAAAGCGCTGTAATAAATTTCGCTACTCTCGTAAAAACTTAACAGTTGATCAAACGAAAACTAATGGTAACCGAAAAAAAACTTGATTTGTGATGACTTCTATTTCAGATAGTCAACTTTAATACAGTATTTAATTAGATATTTTACTTTTAAAAGTGTTAGAGAATGGTGAAATTAGCACGTTATATTTACAGAAACATAATCGAATAGCGCAAACGTTTAGAAACAATATTAATTATTATTGGAGAGAAGAGTTTCACTTTTAATGGCCCACCCACAGTAGTTCTAATCCAAAATTATAAAACACTTAAAATTAATATTCCAGACTAATTCTTGTCCAGTGTGTCGACATATACTTTTAACTGACGATCCGGAATATGAAGAATATCAAAAACAAAAGGTTTTTGCCACTTAAACTTCTAAATTTTTTTAAATATCTAAAAGATCTCTTTTTCTAGAAAAGAGCAAAACAAAGAGAAATCGATTTAGAAAATCTTCACGGGTCAATGTTTGGCTAAAAATATTTGCGTTTAGTGAAACTCGGAATTAAAATTCATTCAACAAGTTGGTTTAACAACATTCCAAAAAAAATGTTATTCCCAATTCAAATAAAAAACAATGATTAAGTTAGTATAAAATTGCTTTTATTTCAGTTTAGTGCCCATTTGAGAACATGAACCAAATATTTACAATTAAACAATTAAATCCGCATATTTAAAAAGTTGTGACAAGATGGATAATGGAGGACGACACAGATACCTAGAAAAACAAATTACCAAACAAATATTTTTTAACCGTATTTAAAAATAGATTTCAATCAAAAAAAAAAAAAATTTTAAAGCGCACAAATAATAGATTAGAAAAAAAAAACTTACAATCACATGAAAGACGTGACGACTTAACGACTGTACGGATGGTATCCATGACCTCCACCACCTCCACCTCTTTTACTTTTTGCCGGATTTCCTGACTGTTGATGCCCTAACAGAAGAAGAATTAGACTTAGCTAAATGAGGGGGGTTAACATTTCAGTCAATTTAAAAATTCAATTCAGCAGGATCTTAGAAGATATCAAGATATCACTACCATATCCTCCGCCTCCGTATCCTCCTTGTCCGTAACCTCCTTGCCCGTATCCACCCCAGTTGGTGTAATCGTATCCGTAGTAACCTCCATCATAGCCATATCCTCCTCCATATCCGTAGCCGCCTTGTCCGTAACCACCATAACCTGGACCATAATTGTAATTTGGACCACCCCAGCCTGAACGTGGGTGCTCCACGAATTCAGTTCAAAGTCATGCAAGCATTTGAGCTACACTTACCACCCCTGCCACGTCCTCGAGGACCTCCTCCGCGGGGCCCGCCTCGACCTCCGGCGAACCCAAATCCGCCCCAACCGCCGCTGCCACCTCGGCCGGCGCGAGGGTCTTGTTTCGGCGTAGCTTTCTTCACGTCACATTCTTTACCACCGATCTTTTGTTTAGGATTCTTACAGATGGTATCGACGACTTCTTCCGACTCAAATGTGATGAAACAAAATTGACGACGTTGATTCTTTTGTTTATCGAAAGGAAGCTCAACTTCTTCGATCTACACACACAACAAAAAAAAACACACATTTAATTTCCAAATTTTTAGACTTGGAGAATCTCGTTTTGAAGTGTACCTTTCCAAATTTTTCGAAATATTCTCTAATATCGGCTTCGGGTAAATCGGGTTCTAAACCACCGACAAATATTTTTTTAATTCCGGGCCTGGCCTTTGCCCTTTTAGGATCTACCACCTTTCCATTGATTGTATGTTGGCCAGCATTTAAAACCTTAAAACGAATTTATTAAGTTTCACATTTAATTTTTTTAAAAAAACAACAAAAGTACCTGATCTACGGAGTCTTTATCTGAAAACTGAATAAAAGCAAACCCCCTTGATCGCCCAGTGTTTGGATCTGTCTTTATGTTTACATCGATGATTTCACCATATTTACCGAAGTAATCTTTGAGATCTTCTACAAAATCAAATCATATCAATTAATAATTTGCTTTTAAATTTATAAAAACAAAACGTATAAAATTTTAACGTACTTTGAGTAGCTTCCCAACTTAATCCACCCACAAATAATTTCCTGTAGAATAGATACAAATTCAAGATTAATATAATTATTTTTGATACCTTCAGAAAAACTATTTTTATTTGTGGTTCAATTAAATATATATGTACTTAATTATCCTATAGTGTTTTAATAATATATTTATAATATATAAAATATGTTTTAAAAAAACAAGTTTTCTTTAAAAATTTATCAGTTCTTATTTTTTTATAGCATTATTAGAGAATAATAATTTTACTCATTTATTTTTGGTAAAACTTAAAGAAAGAATTTCTTTTTAAAGAAAATACAAAGCAGATCCATTTTTAAGTGAGAGAGCTGTGAAAAAACCTTAATACAAACAAAATTTTATATATACGAGCAACTTAAAAACTTAAAATTCAATTAACTTCTTCATTTATACGGATACATAAATCTAGTAATAAAAAATTAGTTGTGGAAAAAGAGATTAAAAAAAATTTAATTTTTTTAAGAAAAGTAAAAAAAAAACAAAAACAAAAAATTAATATTTGGTCGTTAAAAGTGCAGTACTTTTTTTCTTAATTGGAATTCTACTTAAGAAATAAAAGTATGTATAATATAAATAAAAAAGGAAAAAAAAGAGAAATTCTTTTAAATAAATAAATAAAAAAACACAATAACTGGTTGGTAGTTCAAAAAGACTACATTCACATTCACCACCACAGTTGAGCTTTTTTTCCCAGCAAATGTTGCTTTGTCTTAGTGTGGTGTTGGTCGATGGACAGATAGAGAAGACTTCCTATTTTGCATTCAACGTAGACCTGTTGGAAATAAAGTCAAATTAGGGCATAAGACATTATGCATTGGTTCGGTTTTTTTTTTATTAGATGGTTCATGGGGACCCCTGGTCACTTCGACAAATTATTTTGGCCAGAGTGAAGGTCTACGGTTACTTTAATGCTATTTTCGTCTCGATTACATCGATTTAATTTACTTGAAGACTTAGGATTCACTGTAAAAATAAGTTAAACCATTTTTAAAGTTTATTAAAAAAAAAAAATAATGAAAAATTTTCAATTACAGAGGAGAAAAAAAATCTCTTTTTACCAAGTTTTACCATTTATTTTTTTACTACTATATAGAAAATAGAAAAAAAAAATAGAATACGACACATTATTATTTTATATTCAAATATGCAATCCAAAAAAAAAAAAATTCGATACCCGCGTTTTTTTTACGTGTTTACTGGGCTAAATCAATATAAACGTGTGTAGATTTTATTTGACCAGGAACAATTGCCAAAGTCATTACAAATCAGATATTTAAATAGCTGTGTTTGGGATTTTCACGAATCTTATACCTAGATTTTTTTTATTTTTAAAATCACCGGTTGAACTTTTTTCTCTTATTTTTTCTTAAACGTACGGTAACGCTTTAATTTAATTAATTAATTTCAGTTTTCCGATTAAAATATTGGAGTAAGCTTATTTTTTATCAAGTACGTAAAACAAAAAAATGTCAAACAATAGAAATGTCAAACAAAAATTACAAATATAATTTTTTTCAATTACAATTAATCTCTTATGACATCCTAAGTTATTAATTCGTTTAGATGGTTTATAATAAATGAGAGGATGATGGATTAAGCGATGAGACGATTTTGACAGCACAAATGAACGAAGTCGCCATTTTGAAAGCCGGTTGCAAAAGATAGGGATAAATAAAAGCTGGAAATTTAAGCCTACTCCAATTTCGCACTAGCGCAAATTTGCGTTTTAAATTATTTTGTTATTCATTTGCGGTCGAAAGATCAATCGGCAATTGTAAAATAGTTTTGTGATTAACATTCCTAACGTACCTTTCATCTTGCGCTTCTTTACTTTCTTCCAAAGCATTTTCGTCTCCGACAACCATATCGGTTGCGCCATCGCCATTAGCTTGTTCTTCGCTCATATACTCGCCGGGATTTTGGTCAAAATTCTCAAAATTTTGGCCATCTCCGTCGAAATTATCACTTGTATGAATATCACCTTCGTCGGCCATTATTTTAGTTGTATAAATATAAAATTACTTAAAACAATGATTCTAAACAATTTGCGCTTTAGCGAAGACCTAACGGATGGTTACGATACGCAATGACGAATGAAAATTCTATAAAAAGACGCCGAGACAAAGATTTGTTCACACTACGATTGATATTCTGAACCAATCGCGGCTGCTTTTGCTACGCAACGTAACGGAATCTAACGTCCAATAAAAATGCTGCTTACGTTGAGTCGTGTGAACAAGTTGAATTTAAATTTAAGAAAAGACAACACTAGACACATGCTGTGAAGTTTGTGAAAGTAACAATTTAAAATAATAAAAAATAGCGTATATTATTATTTAAGGTTTTAATAACTAAAATATTTTAACTATTAATAATAACGTTTCTACTGTTTATTTTTGTATGCCATATTTATTATGAACGTAGTGCAGTGTGCGCTTTTTTGTTACGTTGGAGACCACTTACGTAAGGCTTAAGGAACGTAAGGTGCAATTTTTTTTTTTTTTTGAAAAAGGTCAGACATTTCCGTTTCCGTAAGCCACGAATTCGATTAATCGTACGAACATATGACATCTTTCTTCTGATGCAGAGCAAATAAAACAGTTTTATTGTTAATATTAGCGCAAGTTAAGCAATTTATTTATTTTTATTTAATGGACACTTAGTACGTGGAGTGGTTTTGCTTTTGATTGTTTACGATAATGTTAACGTTGGATGATGAAGACATAGATCGGAATAGAAAGATTCAAGAACATCATTTTATCACTATGGTTTTCTATCAGTAATAATTCATTTTAATGTTAACTTGGAATAATTTATTAGTTGCAGCTGCTTTTTTAATTTTTATTAGGTTTAATTGAGTCGGTTGTCTTATCGAAAATTCAAAAGTTAAAGATAGAGTCAGCTAAAATGGCACCTCCAACTAATAGTGTTTACATTGTTCAAGGAGAGATGAACATTGTAGTAGCGGCGATGAAGAAAGGGGTTAAATGGTCATCTCACGTCTATCAAGTAAGTAGCGGAATATAACTTTTTTGTTTATTGTCATTCTCTAATTTTATAATGTTTAGGAGGTTGAAGATTCTCTGACAAAAAATTTTACCGAGCTAAAGAAATTGCTCATAAAAACAGCTGGTATATTAATATAAATGGTAACATCTTATCTGTTATTTTTGAAACTGTTTGTGCTTTAGATTTGGGAAATTTAGAGCCTAACGAATTTTTGGAGCCGTTTTTGAAGGTAATTAGGTCAGGTGATACTTCAGGTCCTGTCACCGGTCTAGCATTATCTTCAATTAATAAGTTTTTATCTTACGGATTGATAGGTAATAAAAATGCTTATTTTCTAATTATTTATTTTTATGTTATTTGCATTATTTAAAATAATAATGAATATGTTGTAGATGTGAATGGCAAATCCGCTGCTTCAGCTGTTGAAAACATAACAGATGCGGTTACTCACGCACGTTTTGTCGGCACCGATCCGGGCTCTGATGAAGTAGTTTTAATGAAGATATTGCAAGTAAGTGGGAAAATTATTTTTAAATATACAGTTTTTATTTTTTATAGATGAATAAATATTAACTATTTTATTTAGGTACTCAAGACTTTACTTTTGACACCTGCTGGAGTTCTTCTTTCAAATGACTCCATTTGCGAAATTATGCAGTCATGTTTTAGAATTTGCTTTGAAATGCGACTAAGCGGTACGCTATTGCTGTATTATGTTTACAAATATCACTAAAATCTTCCGTGTACAGTTTTAGAAAGAATTATTGAACTTCTTTCATAACAATGAAAAATAAAATAAATACAAATTCTTATATCATTTTTCTTTTCAAAAAGTCAGGTTTTTATTGTTAAAACTGACGGTTAATGATTATTAAAAGAAATTTATTAAAGCAGACATCCATGATTCTGTAAATTGTAGAACTGTACTTTTTTGATGTTTCTTTTTTAATTGAACAATTTTTAATTTCACTTTAACTTATATAGAATTACTTCGTAAATCTGCCGAAAGCGCGCTAGTTGATATGGCTCAGCTATTGTTTGTTCGTTTGCCATATTTTAAAGATGACAATTCAGTTGGAGGCGGATTTCATAAAGTAAAAATTTTAATATTTATTTGTATTATAATGTTTAAATAATTTTTTTAAAATTTAGTTAAAAATGAGACCAAGCAGTGGGATGGATAATTCCCGCGGAATATCGAAGAAAAAAGTTCCGCGATCTAAAACGAAAAAAAATGCGATTTCTCCTAGTCAACCGGCGAAAGAAGATCAACCAGATGTTTCATTAGAATTAGCTACAGAAGCGATTAATAGTTTAGATTGTAGTGTTACTCCTGTTAAAGAATATGTCACTTCTGTACCAACAACGCCATCCGATGTAGAGTCGAAAAGCTTGGTAGGGTCAAATTTAGATGACAGCTCGTTAAATGAAGTTGATATAAGTGATACAGCAACTGCTGGAGTAGTTGATATGCAAGATAATTTACAAGCCACAATTGAAGTATAATATTTAATGTTTAGTATAAAATTTGGTCACTGACGTTTATTGATTAGAAAAACATTGAATCACCTGCATTGAGTACAGAGAAGGAATTACAACATATGACATCTAGCAATAACCAAGATGATGATTATGTAAATCCTAGAGGAGTTCGTTTTATTCCTCCGCCACACGGAAAGGAAGGTATGGGAAATTTTTAATTAAATTAATGTACTATTTGATTTTATCGATTTTTTTAATACCGGTAATTATTTGTATCCTAATCACGATTTCTTTTAGGTCCATTATTACCTTACGGGCTTCCCTGTGTCAGGGAGTTGTTTCGGTTTTTAGTTTCTCTGATAAATTCTTTAGACAAGTTAGTTTTTTGATTATGTAGTTTTTTGATTATGATTTATTCTTGAATTATTGTAGGCAAAATTCAGAAGTTATGATTCACATTGGTTTAAATCTTATAACAGTAGCTCTCGAAACAAATGCGAAATGCATTAGCAGTTTCCCATCTTTGCTTTGTTTGGTGAAAGACGAGTTATGCAGATATATTTTTGAGGTAAGAATTTTAATTATTCAAATTAAGTAGTTGTTGTTACCAATTCTTAATATTGTTTATCCTTAGCTTATAAATTCTGATCGAATTTCTTTATTTACGGTTGCTTTACGGGTCTGTTTTCTCTTATTTGAATCGTTGAGGCCACATTTAAAATTTCAACTTGAGGTACTGTATTTTGCTTTAAAGTTTTATTTAAATTACTGGTATTTATTTCTTAGAGTTACATGTTTTTGTGCATTTAGATGTATTTGAATAAGTTAACGGGAATTATTACATCTGAATCTTCCAAAATTGTTTATGAGCAACGAGAAGCTGTACTAGATGCTATTGTTCAACTCTGGCGGATACCTGGATTCGTAACAGAGTTATATCTAAATTATGACTGTGATTTATATTGCACCAATGTATTTGAAGAATTAACCAAGATTTTATCAAAAGTTAGTATTTTTTTTTTACTAAATTAGTTTAAAAATGTTGAAATTATTTTATCTGTAGAATGCGTTTCCCATTTCGGGCATTTACAATGCTCATCTTTTGTCTTTGAGTGCTCTTCTTACTGTTATCGACAGCATAAAAAGTCATTGCAATCATAAGGTGGTAGCTGTTACGGACACCTACCAGGAAAACGGCATGCAATCAAAAACTTGTAAGTCATTTGTTAAAATTTTTATATTTTATATTGATTTTTTGACTTATTTTAGATGAAGTAAATAAAGAAATATTTCCTAATCAAGTAGAATGTACACGACATCAACAAGACGCATCAGGATATCTTTTTGGTGTGAGAGTAGCAGAAGGACAGACAATTAAAAGTGAAGAGTGTGCAATCGTTGATAACATTCCTTCTCATAGCGATCTAGTCAAAATTAAACATAAAAAATCGGTAATTGTATACATTAAAAATGGGTTCTTCATACTTTTTGCTATTATTAACCCATATTTATATTTTAAAAGATTTTGATTACTGGGGCAGAACAATTTAATCTAAAAGCAGCTAAAGGAATTCAATTTTTGCAAGAAAATGGCATATTAAACCCAGAATTTGATCCGTTAGAAGTTAGCACGTTTTTAAAAGAAAATTCAAGACTTGATAAAAAAATGATAGGGGAATATGTAAGCAACAGAAAAAATCTAAAAGTTTTGGAAACGTTTGTGAAGTACGTTTTATGTTTTCATTGAATTGCCATTACTTTTTTTAATAATTATTTTAAAAGGTCTTTTAATTTTGACGATACGCGAGTTGACGAAGCTTTGAGAATGTATCTGGAAACTTTTAGACTTCCAGGAGAAGCGCCAGTTATTTCTTTATTGCTTGAACATTTTGCCGAGCACTGGCATGTAAGTTTTGGGCGCGTTTTTAAATAACAAAATGCGTTCTTATATATCGGTTTTTTAAATAATTTATAGAAAATGAACAATGAACCATTTGTCAACAGTGACGCAGCTTTCACTTTGGCTTATGCAGTCATTATGTTGAATGTTGATCAACACAATTACAATGTTAAAAGACAAAGCGTGCCAATGACATTAGAAGTAAGTTTTTTCCTTAATAAAGTGATTATAGAACGGCGTTAAAATCTATGTTTGATTTGTAGGAGTTTAAGAAAAATTTAACTAAAGTTAATGGCGGAAAAGATTTCGATCCAGATATGCTAGAAGAAATTTATATTTCAATTAAGTAAGTAAAATAAAAGTATTTACTGTATACTAGTTTCTTGTTTCAAATATTTTTTTTTGTAGAGGAGAAGAAATTGTTATGCCCGCTGAGCACACTGGTCTTGTCAAAGATAATTATTTATGGAAAATGTTGATTAGAAGAGGATTGACTAAAGATGGAGTGTTTATTCAAGCTACTGACGGCGAATTTGATCGTGAATTATTTTCTCTAATTTGGGGACCAACTGTAGCTGCTCTTTCGTTTGTTTTTGATAAAAGTTTAGAGAAAGACATTATTGAAACAACAATCGGAGGTTTTAGGTAAATGATTCTGGTGTCAATAAATAGTTTTCATTTTTTTAAAAATATTTTTGGTTTGTTCTTAGGCTTTGTGCTATGATTGCTGCCCATTTTGGAATGTGCGATGTTTTTGATCATCTAATCATATCTATTTGCAAATTTACTACATTGTTAAATTCCACTGAGGTGATATAAATTGGAGTAATTAATGAAAGTTATTGTTAAATAATATTATATTAAATGTAGGCACCCGAGTCACTTCCAGTTTCATTTGGCCATAATGTGAAAGCACAGTTAGCTGCTGCCACCGTTTTTGACTTGGCTCATCAGCACGGTGACATTTTACGTGAAGGATGGAAAAATATTCTCGATTGCCTACACCAATTGTATTACGCCAAACTCTTACCATCTTGCATGGTGGAGGCCGAAGATTTTGTAAATCCTTCTGGAAAAATTTCACTAATGAGAGAAGAAATACCTATTCAAAGATCTGAAGTTGGTTTGTTCAGTTCTTTCTACTCTTATATAACACTTACAGCCGATACCCAAGTACAAAAAGGAATGTCTCAGGAAGATCAAGAAAGTGTTCAACGAGCTCAGCGATGCATTTCAAAGTGTCACCCCGAGAGACTTATTTCAGAAAGTAAATTTTTGAGAGCAGATTCTTTGCAGGAATTAGTAAAGGTATTTTTATTTTAAGTTTTATTTTATGGTTCGATAGTTTTCTAATACATATAATATAATATTATGTAAAACTAGGCTTTGATATATGCTTCACCTGGACCTGATTCGCACGCATCGCAACATGGAGCTTACGATGATTATACAACAATTTTCTTTCTAGAGGTTTTAGTAGAAATTGTACTACACAATAGGTAAAGATTTTTTGTCTTTTATCTGTAGAGTATATTTGTATTTGTGTATTTTCTTAAACAGAGATCGAGTTAATGTTGTTTGGCAAGGCGTAAGAGATCATATTTATAGCTTGATGATGGGATCTAGCGCTACGGAATATTTTTTACTAATGGAGCGAACAGTGGTTTCTATTTTACGTTTAGCAGTTCGGCTCTTATGGAGGGAAGATATGACAGCACAGGTGATATAAAAGTTTTAAGTTTTTTCTTTATTTTGCTAGCATGTTTAAAATGGACGTTTTTGTTAAATAGGTATTGCAGTCACTGAAAATGTTACTACTTTTGAAACCTCCAACTTCGTTGAAAGTTTCGAGACAAATAGCGTTTGCGTTATATGAACTGTTAAAAAGCAACGCTGCAAACATTCATTCAGCTTTAGATTGGACAACATTATTTACTTTAATCGAATATTTTGGAGCCGGAGCCAAACCTACTAAATTATTAGATGATCTTATTCATGATGTTCCAGATTCAGCTTCAGAAAATGGTGTTCAGTCCGATTCTGATTTAATTACTGAAAATCTTTCTTCACCGAGCAATTCTTGTGTTTACGATCGCGGTTACACTTCTGATTCTGAATTATACGAGGCTCATTCGGCCGGAAAAAACCACATAAAATCTGACATGTCCAGCAGTGTTACTTCCTTGGAGAATGTAATTTGATTTAAAATTGTTAACTTTTTCGGCTTAAATAAATTAATTAGTTTATTTTCAGATTGGTAAAGAAGTTTTATTAAAGGAAGCGGTTGATCAAATAACCGTTAATCAATACGAGATTGTTTTGAAAAGAAGTTTTACATCCCATGATACTGTAGCTTTTTTAAAGTGCTGCGAATCGCTGGCATTTCTAATTCGGGATGTTGCTCATATCACACCTGCTAATTTGGAAAGCTGTATCTACTCTCTCCGAACGTTTGCTGAAGCAAGTCTAAATGGAGGAAAACACCACCTTGAAAGGCGTTCGGCGAAATATAATGACAGTAAAGAACGAAAGTTTACGCATCGCATTCCCGGACGGAAGAAAGAAGATGCAACCAAAGTTAAAAGATCTGTGTCTACTAATCAGGTATCTCAGGCTGCAGATGATAACGAATCGCAAAGTTTAGATGGCGGTTATCTCCAAGCTTCTATTCAGGCAATTATTTATTCATTTCTATCATTATTAAAATAATTGATATTTTATATTTATTTACAGTTGCTTGATCTTATGCATACTTTGCATACCAGGGCATGTTCTATAGTAACATCCTGGGCCATTGAAGAGTCAGACGAGAAAAATGTAGATGGAAGTGAATTAAAAATAAATGATTTGAAGAATTTATGGAGTAAATTTTGGTGTCCTTTGCTTCAAGGTTATCTTTTGCTTAAGATTGAATTATGTGTTATAATTTAATTGAAAACTAATAAGTAATTATTAGGTATTGCTCGATTGTGTTGCGATTCAAGGAGGCAAGTTCGAACTGCCGCTGTGACGTATCTTCAAAGGGCATTATTAGTTCACGATTTACAGACTTTATCTGCCATCGAGTGGGAAACCTGTTTCAATAGGGTGCGTTTATTATATTGAAATAGATGAGCTATGATTAATTTATTCGTAATTTTTTTTTAGGTTTTATTCCCATTATTATTGAGATTGTTAGAAAATGTTAGTCCTAATGATCCTTCTGGTCTGGAAGAAACGCGCATGAGAGGAGCCACTTTGCTCTCAAAAGTGTTTATTTTTATCTATTAATGTATTTTACATTATCATATGACATGTCTAATATTTTTTTTCTTTTAATTTTAGGTGTTTCTACAACATTTGACACCGTTACTATCATTGCCAACGTTCACCGCTTTGTTTTTAACAATTTTAGATTTTATGGATAAATACATGCATGCTGATAAAAGCGATTTGCTAGTAATTTTTTTAATTTAATTTAGTTTTTTTTGATATATTAATTTTAAACTTATTTTAAGTGTGAAGCAATACCTGAATCATTAAAGAATATGTTATTGGTTATGGAGACTGCTGGAATATTTTCTTCTTCTGTTGGACATTCACAGTTGTGGACTATCACATGGGATCGCATTGATTCTTTTCTCCCGGGATTAAAAGATGATCTGTTCCGCTCACACCAGAGAGGTAAAGGCCAAAGAAAATTTAAATAAAATAACCAAATATTAAATTTTAATGAAATAGTGAATGGCATAGTTTTATGATAAAATTAATTTTCCCAAATGTTTAGTGGATGTAAAAGTGCCAGAACCTGAAGTTTATTCTAGTGAAGTAGTGGAGGAACAACAACCAACTCTTCAGAGCGAAAATATGTCTGAGGTTGTCAATGTTTTATCTTCAACTTCTTGCGTAGTTGAAATATGTGATTCATATGAACTCCAGAATGAATCGAATTTGAATCCTAGTGGTTCATCCTCTCCATCCAATCTTAATGTATGTTTGGATTCACCGTCGCAGACAATCGCCTCTTCACCACCGAAAGGAACGTCTGCGTTGGTAGATCAAGGGCAATTGCAGTCACAGCTTCCATTATCGGTATTGCGTGTACAAGATCAAGGAATTGGTGTCGTGTCTTCGAAAAGCATTCCGCTCGTAATTAGTCGCGAAATATTTAATAATTCTGCACCGCCAGTATCAGTTAATAATCAAAGCAACACAATTGATCAAGGAAGTTCAACATAAAAGAATCATATTTATCGGTAAGAAATTTAATATTGTACATAAACAATTTAAGGAAATATCAATTAAAATAAATTAAGTTTTAAGGGGGGTTTTTATGACTTACCAAATTTAATATTTATTAATTAAATTGGTGGATTTTTTTTGTAGAATTTTAAATATATAATAATTACAGTTAATAAATTTATTATTTCAAATTAATGTAAGTTAAAGTTCCAGTAAAATTGATTAACTTTATTTTAAAAATAAATAAAGTATTAAAAAATATTTTTATGAACACAAAAAAGATCGTTAATAATTATTTTAAATTTTAATAGGTTACAAATAAATTTGTTAGCTAATGGCTCAGTGCAGTAGTTTCATTCAAGTTTTTTAACTACATGTACTGTAGTTTATCGTAAACGATGAGCAACTATTTCTACCTTTTGTCCTGAGGTGCTGTCACTATTGTTTAAGGTTGAGTTGAGGCATAGCAAGGTGACGAGGTTACTCCATTTACAAACTTCTTCTGTTCAAATCATGGGCTATGTCATGGGTTTATGTTTTAGGTCACGGTGATAAGAAAATCATACTGACATTCTTAAAAATAGTACTATAAGTTGTTGGGTTTTTCTATTCAACACTTTACTGTACTGTGGTAATGAAGGTGAAACAGAATAATTACAACGTAATATTTTATTAACTACGGAAAATGTAATACAAATTTTTAAAAGAAAGTTATGTTTTTTATATATTATACTCCAGTTTTGTTTGCTGTATTATAAATACAGGGTCAAATCAAGACAAAAAGAGAATGCTTCATAGATGCGTTACGGTAGAATCACTATACACTGAGTTGATCGCTGTTGTTATTCAATCGTGATTACGCTGATACGCGTCTATGATACCGTCAATATTTTGAATCGGAATGCTTTAAGAAACATAATTGAGCTGGAAAAATCTGTTTTACTATGCCTTCGATGAATAGACTAAAGTTTCAATTGGAATTATAAGATTGGGCAATTGTGTAGGCCTACATGTTTTGGTCGCAATGGTGCGAGTGTTTGATGGACTTGCGGTTGCTGGTGAAAGTGACTATGAAAAATATTTAAACGTGTTTGAAGAAAACGAAGGCACAAAATATTTTTATTTTAAATTTAAACTAATATCTGCAATAGTCTACGGAATTTTAAAGTGCAATGCATGTTTTAGTTTCTGATAATTTGATTCACGCCGTTTTAGCCAAGTGACTATTGCCAGTAAATTTAAGAACTTAATTATTTTTGAGAAGTTAAACGTCGGGCCGGGTTATGAAGACTATGAAAAGTTAACTGAAAATTATATTTTCACTGGAGTGGATGGCATGTAAACTTATTTGGATTCCGTTTATTTTAAAGCTGTTTACATACCGTAGTAAAATGTTCGGCTACCGGTAGATTTACGAGTAGGGTTACATTTGCAGTATTTTCAATAATCAGATGTTTCTAACCGTAAGTGAACCTTTGCTCGCCGACAATAACATAGGTTTGTATTTTTTTTTTTTTTAATTTTTTGTTAATTTTATAAATTAAACATTTTTTTAGATAGATTTTTGTCGATTTAGTCCCCTCGATTGATCTCCAATATTATTGTCAGCAGAGCTCGCTTACTTTGATGCTTTACATCCGAATCGAATAAAAATTCCGCATCAAAATGGAATTATTTTTTGAATTTCTACCGCATATTTTAATAGCATAAATAATTATTTTGATGAAAAACGAGTTATCGTCAAGCAGTCAACAATCTTGTTCCAGTTTAATTTTTTTTGCCTTGGTTTTGCCAGAATCATCCTCTTTAAATTATAGCGGTAAATTATTAACGTTTTAAATACTGTATTTATTAAATACACTAATAAAATGTTCTTTTTTTAGAAAATTTTCAATTAATCTTCAAATTTGTATCGGCACTTGGATGTGAATAATTATTGTCTGTGGACATTTACATCTTATTTCACTACGGAGGATATGATTGAACGCTGTCAATGATCCATTATTATCTAATCTGATGGTCTCTCATGAACGGTCTGATGGACATGTCATGATGGTCTCAACGCGACAATAAGAGGACCTAATAACCAATTAATAGTTCCTGAAGACATCGATCTCACAGAAGCGTAGGTCTTAATAAGAAAATTTATAAATCAAAATTGAAAGTATTTTAATGACATTATAATGAAAATTATTTCTTCATTTAGAAAATAGTTTTGAATTATTAAGGACACTTTTCTAATTGAAATTTACTTATCAATAAATTTTTGATTAGGCGATTGCTTATTATTTTCGTTTTTTTTAAAGATTTTTGAATATCCTTAGCAACGTTCGTTCGGTTAATATCTAAAACACTTAAACAAATGAAATTATGTTGATTAATTATTTATTATAATACCAAGTTAAATATTTATTGATAGGATTTTTTCCTAATATCATTATTCGACCTTAGTCGCAGTACTTTAGTTTTATCTTTGGATGTCTTGAAATGAAGATGAATGCTAAGCAAATTCAAAACGCTTGGACAATCACAGCTGCTGAAGGGAAATCCGAAAAAAGAGAATTTAATAATGTTATAAGCTTAGAAGAGCACAGCTTGTCATTGCCGGGTTTTAAAACCTTTTTAATTCCAAATTCATCAATTCTGCGACGAGTTATATGGTTAGCTATTTTTGCGTTATTAAATGGCTTATGCGCAATGCAAATTACAGAACGAGTCCGATTTTTTTTGCAATACCCCGTATCTACAGCTTTTGCCGTTAAGTTTCAATCAACTTTTCGATTTCCGAATATTTCGCTGTGCATGGTTAGTCCTCAAGCCACCACAAGAATGTTACGATCTATAAATTTATCATCCTATGACAACGAAGATGTATACAAGCTATTGGCGCGACCCGGTTTTTCTTTGGAAGATTTGTGGGACCTAACTTATGAAAATCTAACCGAATTCGTGAAATCCGTAATTTATATTTTTTGTACTATATTTAAAATTAGATTATAACCGAAATAATTATTGTTATTGGCTTTTAGTGCACTTATAGTAAGAATAAAGATTGTAGAAGCCCTGAATATTGGTCCCAAGAAAATATGGTTGCAGGAAAATGTCACATTTTAACTATTAGTAAAAACCAAAACTATATTTTATTTATTGTGATAACTTTTATAATAACCTATATGATTTGTTTTTGTAGATGAAGATGTTCCTTACGTTGGCTCCAAATCTTCTATTTTATTAACTCTTCGAGATTTTAAAAACGTAACCGCTATGACTACCGCTAACGCTTTACTTACATGGAAGGTAAAGAAAAACGATATTGATTTAATTAAAAATTAAATATTTTAGGAAAATATGTTCTTTCTTAGCTTTTACTGCATAATCAATATTATAACAGAAAATTTGGGTCATATATTCAAGGATTGTCAATTTATCCTAATACTTGGGCAAAATATAGATATTGGGAAGAAGAGGTGAATTTTAAATTTTTATATTTTAGATTAAAAAAAAGTATTTGACTAATTAGAATTTTTAATTTGCGATTTATTCCAATTTTAGTTTAGGTATGAAAATACACCTGTACGCCCTTGTGCCTCACCTTTTAATTATTCCGCTTGCATGCAAGAATGTTACGAACGTCAATATTATTTAAATCAGCCTAAATGCAAGTACGTATTAGAGAAAATTTTTTAAAAATGTAAATATTTTGAATCGGATCTAAAATTAATATAACATGTTAATTAATTTACCCGGCTATAATAGCCTACGTAAATTTATTACTGTATTAATTTTATTAAAAAAGAAGTTTAATTTATAATATATCGGTACCATAAAAAAAGGTTTTTATTGTTTTTTTTTTCTATAATTTTAGGTTGCCATTTACTGTGAATGCTATTCATTATCCACCATGCACCGCCGAACAATTTCGCATAATTTATAATTTTTCTTTGATCGATATGATGGGTCGTATAGACACGAGCACTTGCGAATGTGTTAGACCGTGCTTGGATTTAAATTACGATATCAAACCTGATATTCGAAAGTATACCGACGTAGGATACGACTTCGAGCCAGGAGTACCGGTTACTCGTATAAGTATTATACCTGGCAGAGGCGATGTGGAGTCCATGTACGAAGTGAGATCTTACACTTTAACTTCCCTCGTCAGTGATATTGGTGGAGCTTTGGGATTATATTTAGGAGCGTGCATTCTAACATTTTTCGAAATTATTAATCTCGCCTATCAAGCAATTCTTATAAGATTTAGCAATATTGTTTATTTCACCAAAAAATAAACCAAACATTCAATTGCAAATTACAATATTTATTTAGCAATAAAAAATATATTTTATCACTTGAAATTAAACTAAAAAAATCCATTTTTATTAATTTTAAACGTTTTCAAATTATCGAAATTGTTGCAAATATAACATTTATCAACTTTTTCAAATTTTTTTGTATTAATTAATTAAATGCCTCAGAAACGCTTTAAAAGACTAATTTTTTACTCGTAAATAGATTTGCAGAGTTAAAAGTTGTATTTTATAATTTGTATATTTTAAATAAATAATTTAACCAGATTATACATTTAATTCAAAAAATTTCAATAACTTTCAATACAACTTTTTTATTTTTTTAAAGTTTAGCATACGATGCGGAGTTCAAATTATGCTAATAAATGCAGTAAAATGAAATGGCCAATTTATTAGCATAGGCACGCTATTAGGATATATTTAAATCGCGGTCGTAATGTTTTGTCCGAAAGGTTTCCTACCAGTACATGTAGTGATAAATAGCTTGTATCGTAGCGCCATCTATCGGTGAATAGTCTTGCAACGTGCGCTGCGACGAGAATAGAAGCCAAAAGTGCAGTAGTTGGCGTGCGAGTAGGGACGAGAGTGCGCGAATCCGGTATAAAAATGCTAATGCGCAAGTGGTGCTAGAATGGCCGAAGAAGTTAAAAGTGTCCAGTTAAACAGGAGTGAATCGTACGGCTTCGGATTTTCAATTATCGGAGGCAAAGGTTCGGATTTACCACCCATCATCTATGATATCGTGGAAAAGTCTCCGGCAGCTGTCAGCGGCGAGGTAAGACTCGCTCATTTCTATGTTTCAAAGCGGTTAATGCCCTATCATTCGCAGCATCTTAACACTCCGTTAGGCAGCGATTTGATAAAGATCGCGTCTTATTAGAAAAAAAAAGTGTGCGAAGCAAAATATACACTCTAGTAATTACATTTGTCTAGTATAATATTATAGAACGTGTTACTCTCTGCTCATTACATGTACAGATAGGATGTTAAAAGATACCGTAATGTATGTAGAAGCGAACTAATGTACGCATGCGCAATAACGTAATCGCCAATATTATACACGGTGCTTCTTGTCACATTTCGTAGTGTTATTAGAATTGCACTTTTGTGGTATAAATAATTCAGCGTGGTTTTTTTTTGTGTGGAGTGAATTGAATATTTGAGAATATCGTATTTAATTATTTATTAGTATTTTAGATGCCGGTAGAAGAAAAAAATTATTTTTAAGTTCGTAAAATAAAGAATAAAAAGGAATTCGTCAGGTTCACAAATTTGCTAGTAAAAAAAAACAAATAAATTGCATCTAACCGGTTTTTTTTTTTTTTTTTTTTATCATTATAACATTATTTTCGAGTTTATATTTAGAGGACGTGGTGTCGGTACTTTACCACTCCGAGACAACTAACTCCAGGTACCAGTGTCTGATCTACAAGGTGAATGAAAAAAAAGTTAGGCTACTCTATCTCGCGCAATTATTATTATCTTTGACATCGATCATAATTGCAATTACACCGCAGTAACGAGATTGCATTGTTACATTTTTATTAAATTAAATTTTTTTAAATTATCTGTTCATCTCTTTTGGAAATGTAAGAACAGGCGTGGAAATGTTGATGAACATTCAATATTAAAGAGCAAAAAGTAGGAGTGAGTATTTGGGTTACGGCCGTACGAGGTTCAGGCGAGTATAAATAGCAATGCCCTGGCCCACATAAGAGCTACGGTATTATTATTGCTTAACCTGACTAAATAATTATTAATAACAGCCTCCGACGAGGATCAACAGAGAAAATGTTAAGATCGAGAGAGAAAACGTTAACGTAACGGAAACATAAACGCTGGGAGAGATGCTGCTTCGTTTAATTGGGCGTTGCTCAGATCAACTTAACAGCTCTTTCGAACTATTTTTGAAAATTCAAAATTGAGATGATGTAGTGAGGGAATGGGATAATGTTAGACAGAATGTGTGTTTGCGTGCATACGCTAAAATGACCAGAGGTAAAAACATTCTTCTTTTCCGATGATGATGCTCTTTGGAATTTGCGTTTAATGTCAAGGAAATCAATCGCTCGAACCGTGTCGTTGCACGGCAGTTTATGTTTGTATTATCGATGGCCTTCTGTAGTGGCAATAGCACGTGTTATCAAAATTGCATTTTTTCCAGGAGAGCGATTAAACTTCAAAGCTAAATGTTTTAAATGTTGCTAACGTTTTTTATACACTCAATTTAGATATATTAGAGACGCTGCGCTTATCATCGCGTAAGCGACGTTAAGCACGTTAGCTACGTTAAAATATTATGTGACGTCGTAGAATGACTTTAGTAAATGTACCGTTATAGCTAAGTCCGCATGGGCGAAATAAAATAGAAATAAATAAATAAGTTGTCAAAGTATTTATTGAATAATTAAATTTTTTTGAAATTTAATCTTAATAAAAGTTTTAACATCTTTGATCTTTGACAATGAAACATTTAGCTGTGAATCTTATGTCGGAACATTTACTAAAGTCATTCTACGACGTCACATAATATTTTAACGTAGCTAACGTGCTTAACGCCGCTTACGTTACGTTAAGCGCAGCGTCTCTATTTATACGTGATAGAATAAAGAAAAGCGCGGAATTAAGAATTTTGATAATGTTAAGTTTTTACCAGAAGTAAAATTTTTTAAAAGCGTAATGTAGAACTCAAAATTATAATGAACTCTCGGCTATAGTGGACATTTTCGCCGGTCCATTATAATCGAGTTCTACTGTTTGTAACTTAGTATTTTTTTTTGTTGACCGGAAGCGCTTTGGATTAAATCGGTCGGCTTAGTAGATTAATACTTTTAACCTTGGCACCAGATTAAAAAAATACATGTTTATTCTCGCGTGTTTATAGCACATTGAGCAATGAAATAAAATCTCATTTAAATTTCCATAAAAAGTCAGCTTGTATATTTAGTAAAAATTTGTGACATGATTAATTTGGAAATTTGAGGAGATGTGTGACGCAAGTTAATATTTTGAAAGTGGGCTAACACGGCTTGAGATCAAATGTCTGCGCGCATAAAGTTTTCCAACCGCTTTATAAAACCAACATTTTCGCTTGTTCTTCTTGACCGATTTTCTATTTCAAGCTTGACTTTTTTTTAAAAAAATTATTTAATTACCTTTTCTGTAATAAAACATGCAAGCTAGAAAATAATAATTATTTTAAATTAAATTTGTTGAGAGAGAAGTCTTGAGCTGACGTCATTCGAATTAGGCGATGTAATCAATCACACACTTAATTATTTACACTTGTATCACGTTGTAACTTTTAATTTTAGGGAATGTACACAGATGTTTACCATCACGTGTTTGGCACTTACCAACAGAAAATGTTTTCTTCAGCTCCTTTTACAGCTCTTTAATTAACTTAATTAACGAACAGATGATTTTTTTTTTGAAAATTTCTTTCCCATTTTTCTTACATGTTGAAATACTTGTACTTGACAGAATTTGATAAAAGAGGTGTTAATACTTATTATTATAATTCTTCAGAGTTTGTTCTTGATTTAAAAACGGCCACGATGATACAACTTACGTGGGATGGGAAAAAATACAAGTATTATCTTTATATTTAATGAAATAGACAGTTTTGAAACTGGTTATTACTTTCGATAGATTTAATATTATTATGGACGCTCACAATATGCAACATTGTAAGAATAAAACGAGATTTAAATACAGTACATATTGGAGAGTTTGTAGTTTAGCTGTTTGACTCGTTCTTATGCTTAAGTCTAATGCTTATGGCGTCGGAGTTTGAATCTTGGAATTTAATTTTGTGCAGATGTAATTTAAGAAATAGATTCTAAAGTCCAAACTCGAACGCCATAAGCATTAGACTTAAGCATAAGAACGAGTCAAATAGAAGTCAGGATTTTTGTTATTATCAAAATTGTCTCTTACTCATGTATACAGTGTAGGTACGTATAAACTGTATAATGTCCATTTAATCACTTGTACCATAACGGACCATAATGCTGTACGTGTCAATTATTGTTATCATGAGCGCAGGTAAATTACATAATCTACTTGGGAAAATACGCTGGTAATACGATCGTAACTGCGTTTTATTAACAGTTTCTTTGCCATCCGTTGTACTGTACTCAACTGTAAGCCTTACTGTAAGTTACATAATTATATATAAAAAAAAAAAGAGTTCTAAATCTAGTTTTGAAATTTTTTTTTTGCGACCAAAACTTTAAATTATCATTAAGTACAGCAGGTGGAGCTATATTGTGAAATCCAGCGGCAAAAAGTCACGCTCATTAATCGCTTGATTAAGTTTATAATTTGGGAAAATTAGTGCGATATCGATTCCGTCAATTTGAGGAAGCTAACGAAAAATTTTTTTTTCAAAGTGAACTATATATATTTTTTTTTCGATTACCGAATACAAATTTATTATCGAGCGTAAACCTTTTGATCAATCGATAGATTAATGACGCGATTGAAAAAGCGCGGAAGATGGTTAAAGGTGTTATGATAAGACACGTGTGTCCTGCGCCGAGAGAACACGACACGAATGTCATACAGTATTGTATTTTTTCCCGTAGTACATGTACCGGTGTACTGTGTTTCACTGGTACCGTTCCAAAATTATGCAGTAATGCACTCCAACGTCATATTTTTATTTCATTCACATATAACACGCTGTTTTACGCGTTTCTCATTTACATATAAAATTTAGTTGCGAATCCTACACAGTAACAAATATTAATGTTATGCACATTTGGGCTGTTTCTATGTGAATATGTTGCATAATTATTTTGCTCCTGCAGAATGTTGATTTTCATACGTCGCTCTTTTAAAGGTCTTATAAACCTTTTCTTGCATCATGTCCAATATTTCGTAGCCTAACTAATTTAAACCTGGGATATTGAAGTATGATACAGACATGAGACGAACTCGATCAAGCCATGGATGCAGCCAGACATAGTTAGTGGGTATAAAGCTTGTGTTGAGGCCGAAGGAGGATATTTTAAAAGCAGAATAGAACAATTAAAGGTTAAAAAAGTCATTAAAATAAAGTTTTTCTATATTGAAATATTTAGACTAGTAAATAGATTTACTGTATATGTAATACTAATTCTTTTGGGTTCACTTATTTTGCGTACACTGTGTATAAACAGCGGGGGCTATTAAATAAGTTTTTTCTGTCACACTTTTCTATTATTATTCTTATTTGAGGGCTTAATTTAATTCAGCCGACTATGAAGAGATTTTTTTCATTCTTTTTAATAATAATTCAATTAAGGAAACAATGGTTATCTTTTTTTTTTATTTAAACGTATCGGGTGTTTTCAACAATTTGAAAAAATATTAGCAATTATTATTTTTGTGGCATCCTGCGCGATCGACTGTTAAATAATTCGTAGGCGTGAAACGGTTACGAGAGAATTATTTTTAGCAGAAAAAGTGGAAACGCGCAATCGAATTTTAAATAATAATTTGCGAGGGCGGGCATTGCAAGGGTAAAGGCCCGCGTGATGTCACACGGATGACGGTAGCTGGCAGGAAACGTCGATAAGCATTTTTTGACACCGTGATTCAATGGATTTATTTTTGGTTTTGTTTTGATCGGAAGCGTTATTACGTATTAAGTGTGGCTTCCGCATGCGCAACGTGTCCTCAGCCGCCTCCTATTTCCTTCACCGCGCCCTTTTTCTTTCGCCGTGCAATTCCGCATTCGATCTCCTAGACTCGTTGTTGAACGATAGCCAGTTTTTTTTTTTATCTCGTCTTTCTTTTCACAGGCAGAATGGTGAACGAGCTCTTTATTGAATTAAAAAGAAAATGTGTTTTTTTAAAGTTTTTTTTTTTTGTTGTTGTGATTGTGTTGTCCGCATTTGCGTGGCGTCGCTTTTCATTTGAGGAAGCGACTGAGGTCGTTTCAAAGATCTCAAACACAGCATTGATGCCAATTCCAAAAACGTATTATACAGGGTGACTACAAATGAAACTGTGCCGTATTTACCAAATTTTAAGTGCCGCAAATTTTAAGTATTGCAAGGTACCGCACCCTACACTTTCGAAATTTTTCTTTAAAAAAAATATAAATAACATTCAGGACTGATAACATTAAAATGTACAGTATCGAAAAAATATTTTTATTTACATACGGTACGGTTTGAAATACTTTTTTGTTGAAGTGCAGCTTCGTAATGCAGTGTTTTTGAGACGTTTATTACCTAGTGAGTTCCTGAATGTGCAAAATGGTCAAATTTAAAAGGCAAGAGGATAATTAAAATCGAAAAATCTTCGATTCCTTAGATTTAGAGATTTTTATCAATGCGTCTTAGAATCTAATAGACATGGCGATAGCTTTCAAATTTTATTAAACAAGATGCAGACACTCGCAAATTATACAGTCTTGAATTCTAGTAAAGCATCTTGTTGAGGTTTGAAAAATAATAATTATTTACCCTGGGTAAATAAAAGGGTTATTTTAAGGTTGTTGATAAACGTGTATCCATATCGTAACATTGGAAAAGGTTGAAATAAATGGACACATTAAAGCTTAAGCAGTTTTGTAGAAGATTCAGGGATTCTTTTTGTTTAAAACAATTTTAAAATTGTCAATGCCATTTGTAATCACCCTGTATATTTTAAACTTGCGATTCTGATTGACAAGATTGTCAAATGGCGAATATTGCGAACGATGGTTTTACGTATCCGCTATACATATTGATGCGGATGAGCTCCAGCACCACATGGTATTATATCTTTAATGTATTAATGCACGAGTAGTTTTTATACATGAGTAGAGACGATCATAATTCTGCTGAATTAACGTGATTTGTACAAAATTATCAATATAACGAACGTACAAGTTCTCGCTTAAAGCATACTATTATTCCGTATAACGTAACCCTTCAAAAGTGACGTTTAACGATAAAAACGTTAGTTCCCGTGGAGACAAAATGTGAGCAGTAATTTCCGATAATGACTCATCGAAACTCTTTTTTTTTAGCCTTGAGAGTAATGTTGAAAAATGAATCAATAATAAAAAAAAGCACTATATTCACTACTGTATTTACTTTTACTTATCTATTTTGGATATTTTTTTCCCATTATTTTTTTTTTCAGAACCGTTTGCCGATACCATTAATTTCTATTTTAATCTCAATTAATTTTATGAAACTATCGATACTACAAGAATTTCGTTTAATACCGGGTAATAATAATAGATGAACGAGTGAAATCGTCCTAGCAACTTTATAGTGCGCCTCTGCAACAATTATTGAACAGAGTTCTAAAGACTTTACTGTTAGGTTGGAAAGATGTTAATCGAGGTTAACAGACGGAATTCACTTGCATTTTCAAATCGCGATTTTTTAAAATAAAAAAAAAAAATCGGCGCTTTGGGTGAAATAGGATTAAATCACTTAATCTCGATTTAAGATCCAGTGGCAACGAAATTTAACGAAACTACTTGGTGTATAGAATAAAAAACTAAAATAAAACTGTAATCGTAGATAATACATTATACTTTTCGTTATAATGTACATGTAATTTTAATTAAAATACAATTACGTTGCATTTTTTGCGTTTAATTAAATAATAAACTTAAACTGCGCGATTGCTATTTTAGCAATTAATTTTAATAACAATAATTACAGCTATAACTCCTTGAATTCAGTACTGTATTATGTTAATTTTAAATATTTTTATTCAATTAAAATTATTCCTCCGTATAAAATAAGTATGAAAAGTTTCGCGAATAAAAGGTTTTGGGGGTAATTAAGAACACAATATTTTTCACTATAATCACTAATTAAATACTCCGTATAAGTTAAAGATTATTGTTCCGTGTAATATGAATCCGTTAAATCAGCTTAATGATCTTCGCTTTAATTATTTTGTAAGCGTTTCATTAGGAAATAACGTCACTCGGTTCCTTTTCGGTGCACGCGACGAGTGGAAGGGTTAAAAATGATTTGCTCTTTCTCAAATAATGAGCACTTAATAAGTTAAGTGTCGTCTTTTATGTCCAAGTCTATGAGCATTTTCCACAATAATAATATTAATAATGATAATTAATTTTATTGATGTGCACTCAGAAGGATATTAAATCCAAGTTTTATCTCGCAACCTATTACGGTCAACTAGTCGAAATTTTACTGCGCATTCTATTGGTCGTGACATGTATTGAAATTTGTTTTATTAGCTTAAAAACCGTATTATTATTATTATTCTCTAACTTTAGAAAATTTGATTTATTTTTTTGAATGGTTTAGCTATGTACAATTTATGCGTGACTAATATAAATAACAATAAAAACTGGAAATTTAAAATACTATTGAGTTTCCATTGTTTGTTATACGAGTTGTGTCATGTACTTATTGTACAGAGTCTGTTGACAAGGGGTGAGGTGACAATTTCTGTGTTTTCTTAGTACATGTAAACTATAACTAAATAATATTCGGGAACCCAATTTTTTTGGGGGGGAATTAATCTTAATGAAATTAGTTGAATATTGCAGATCTACTATTTTTTTGTTTATCAATTAATAATATATTTTATCAAAAATAAAACTGGCTCTTTTATAATTACGCGAGAAACTTTTTTCATTATTCTTAATTAATCGACTTACTAATTTTGAATGTTTTGTCTTATGTACGAGAAATTACATTACCGTAGTGTATAATATAATTCCAGGTAATTAATTTAACTAAATATATTTTTCTTTCGGCTCAAAAAATTATATTCTTAAGTGACTATATTCAATTTAATTAATTTCTGGTTGTAGTAAATTATGATGATAGAAACAAGTGCATAGGTAATTAAGTTTTTATAATTCAATTTATGCACTAAAGCATTTTATTGGTTCGCCTGCTATAGATGAACGCGCATGTATGACGTAGCGCCACACGTGTACCGAACACAGTATAGGGAGAACCATGTGCAATAAACCAGTTAAGGAGTTGGTATTTAGAATACAGTACATGAACTGTATTTCTTTTGGTGAACTTATTGAGATTTTTAATTATTTAGTATTTTTTGGTTTTGGTTTTTTGAGAAGATGCTATAGTTTAACGATGTATTTCAGACGTAAAAACTTTGTACAGCACACCCACAAAAATTTCACTGATGCGATGAACTGCAAAAAATGCAAATTTAACAGTATTCATCTTAAGAAGTTGTTGCGCATTGAAATGTTCGAAAATTGTACATTTTAATCTAATTCATTTATTTTTCCTCTTCTTTCTTCTTTATATTTGGCGGAATTTTGACTAATACAAAGCTTAATCACTTTAAGAAAAGATATTTAATTTTTTGAATGTTTGTGAATTAACACGCAAATGACCTGCAAATTTTGTGTCTAATTTGAACAAGACACGACAATAAAATATATACCGGTATATAAAAAAAACTTCTTGAAACTATCTCAAAACCGTCGATCTTGACTTGGCGCCGAAATTTAATTTTTAAACTTAAAAATTTATTCAAATTTTTGTAATCACATAAGTACGCTTTGTGAGCTTTGGCGCCTCATATGATTCTTGTGACGTAGCTATGGTGATTGTGAACTTGTTTCATTTGATTCAGATAAAAGTTTGTTTGATATTAGCTCATTTATTTGAAATCAAGGTCAGACGGTTCCAAACCCGAACATCCTGCGTCGTTATCGCCGAAATGTCGTTCAGTGCCAAGTTCTAATTTACTTCATTTACATTTTAAGCGTAGTTTTATCTATTTCTATTTGCTCGTAAAATGGTTGATGGAAACGTGTATTTGGCATTTTTTCAAATAGTTTTTGAATAGCTGCTAATTTTTTTACGATCACTTGCGTTATCAACACTGTGACTTAAATCAATTGCATAATAAATGTTGCGAAGCGGACTAATTAACGGATGATTGTTTACGCTCGTAATAGATGTAATGTAGTAGGCAATCGGTGAAACCCAAAAGTGACATTAGCATTCGGGCCTCAATTAAAGGAAGCGAGCAATTCCATTCAACTTTACCACTACAGTGCATGTATTTATGATGTCTGCTACAATTGGTGTAAGAGAAATAAAATAAGAAAAAGAGAGAAAAAAACAACTAATTGAATTGGTGTAACGAATGTAACGCATAGCCGTTTACATTTTCGATGTATATTTTTAGAACTTGAACAGTTTTTTTCTTTCTTTCTTAGGCAAAGCTACAGTTTTACAGTAATGTACTGTATATTTTTTTCCTTCTGTTTTGGTTGGTGTGGTTTAGTTATGGTTTAATACTGTCTGCACCCCGATTAAGCCGGAATTCCGTCGCATTTTCCATCGTTTCTTTCACCTCGCGTCCTCACATATCTAAATAAACGCGATTTATTTACGTCAAGTCGCGTCTTTGCTTCAACGCAGTTTCTGTTTATCCTCAAGGTTATTATGCATATGGTCCGCGCTATATATTTTCTGGGAAAAAATCATATGGTGACGAGGTGGAGACGCAGAGTAGAGGGTGGCACCACGGTTCATCTTAACCATCTTTTATCTTCACAAATACTGTACACGTTATAGTAAACTCATTTAAAAATGACTGCGGTGGTACTATTTTTAAAAATGGATTTACTTTTGGAATGAAGTTTATGGCAAAAAATTATTCTCGTAAAAGAAGAAACACGGTTACTGGTAGATGTTACTGTTAGTAATTAATCTGTAGAATATTTGACAAAAAAGAAAATCATTTTTAAATTTATTGTTGGGAAGCTTATTTTTGGTTTGTTTGTGTTCCTATCTAATTATAGAAATGGAATTTGATGCCTCTGCTTTCAATTACGTGTACGTGTTCACGCGACTTAATTTTATGGAATTTAATATTTGCTTGTCTTTTAGCAGAATGGGCGAATATGGTTACAAATGCGGTCACCGTATAAAAGGGAATTGTTGAAATACTTTACAATATTATATACATTTT
>JAQGAY010000325.1:0-31287 GCA_034698085.1 Polydesmus angustus | reverse complement strand
AGATTTTTAAATTATTTCTAGATTTTTAAATTATTTCTAGATTTTTAAATTATTTCTAGATTTTTAAATTATTTCTAACGATAACTCACAAAAAATAATTTCTCCATAAAAAGCACTTTAATCATTTGTTTTAGTTGTAAAAATTTACTTAATTAATATTAAAATCGAATTTTTTTAAATAATAAAATGCTCCACAAAATTTCTTTTTTTAACGACATTCTTAATTGTAAATACTGAGATAACTAAATTAACTAAAATGAAAATGCTTTTCTCGTAATCTTAATCCTGGGTGGGGGAGGCTGTGCGAGGCTTCGATGACGTCACTATTAGTCGATGCGGCCATAGTCCTTGTTGCCCACCGTTCGTCGGGCATTTACTAAAATTCTAGGTTCTTTATCAACAACAAAAAAAAAATTCCGCACAAAATTACATCGATTTTTTTAGAAAATTTAATACATTTTTTAAATAATTTCCTTACCCAAATCATCATCCTCGTCACTTCCCACGTCATCATCGACGTAATATATTTGAACCGCCGCCGCTTGTCTCCGGCGTTTTCGTCTATCGTTCCACAAATAAATAAGATAACAGAGCCCTAAAACCACGCCCATTACTATGAAGGCTACCCCGAAGAAGGTCCCGATGAGGACGAATGGATTGGTGGACGAAGCCAGCTGATGAGGACGGTCGTTGCTGGGCCGAAAAGGGCCGAAATGCAGGCGCGGAGGGTCGGTGGAAGGCCGCTGCTCGTCGATTAAACGCCGCTGCAGCTGCACGTACATGTCCCGCAGAATCACATCGTCCACCGTGTTGCCGAGCACCCACGGCTCGTCGTGCGCTTCGTCGTCCGGCACTGAGTCGTGAAGAGGGTCAATCGGCCGATAACTATGCTGGCGACCATCACCTACACTCTCGTCTTCCACGAAATAATCATCCTGAGAGTTTGCCATTTTTCACTTATTCTTCGGTCAAAAAAAAAAAATATCCAAATTAAAGTGAAAGAGGTAGATAAATTCCGAGCTCGACCTTTCGCTTTCGAGGTAGAACGAGAAATGAAGCATGATGGTGTGAAAGTTGTACCTTCTGCGCACTTCCGGTTTACTTTAGATTTTGTGGGCGGAGTTAAAAATAATTTTTACAAAATTGCAATAGAAAAAAATAAAAGATTAGAATACTGTAGCATGACTGTAGTAAGGATTATAATATCGCCATTTTTTTTTTAAAATATATTACCAGTATTATTATATGCCGGCAGGGTGTTCGTTGGAAAACGATAGTTTTGAAAAATAAATAAATCAGTCGAATTTTATTAAAAATGCATTATTTTTTCTTATATTTACATTAATTAATACCTCCCATTTACTAATTAAAAATAATTTTTGGAATATGAACTCTACAACTGAGTCGGCACGCGTAAACGTGCTCACGCGCTCACTTTGACGGCTAAAGCTATTGCGGACTTGCAGCATGCACCTGCCGACTGCATCTCGGCATGTGCCGGCATCTACCCGTAAGATTAATGCAAATTTCCTTGCGCGCATTAATACGTGCCGACTCAATTGTAGAGGTCATATTCCAAAAATTGCTTTTTATTATTTAATCGGAGATGTGGCTGAATGTAAATTTTTAAAAAAATAATTTATTTTAATTAACATTTGACTGATTTATTAATTGTTTAAAAAGTTTTATTTCACTCAGAGTGCAAGAGCTTAATTAAGAAAAAAAAAGTTCTCCAGAGTGACGAAAAGTTGAAGGAGTGATCAAGATTAGAAAGTATGAAAGAGCGAAATTAAAAATTTAAAAATGAGTGAAGGTATGAGACAGCTTAAATTAGGCATCAAGTGGAGGAGAGTAATAAAATAGTGGTTGAAAGATGGAAAAAGTAGTTTATACAGGTGTGTTCCGATAGTTAGTATGCACTATAGCGTTACGAACAATACACGAAGTGCACACCGACTATCCGAACACACATGTAAATGAAGAGAAAAAAAAAGTCATAAATTTACAGGTACATTTTAATACATTATTATTATTATTTTTTGGTCAAATAATATGAGATATACGTTTTTGTTAGTATTTAACTTTCATTGGAGCATTTCGAGTCTTGTTTTCATTTTCTAAATCGATGACCTCATTTTCATCCTCGATTACCCAAAGATAAAACGCAAAATTATAGAAACTAAAAATATTTACGCTAATTTTTTCGGGTTTTATTTCCTTTATTTCGGCAAAACTCAGTTTAATAAATAGAGAGTGGATTGAGTTAAGCTAATGCTGTGCGGAGCAGCTGCGGCTTTCTCAATACACGTAGACGCTTCAAGGGGGAGCTTTCGTTTCACCTAATGTCTAGTAATGTGATGGTGGGGTTTTTACAGCTTCAGAAAATAATTCATTTAAATTTAATAAAAACTCGAAAAATAGTTACATCTTTTAACTGGAATTAACTCTCAAAAACCGTAGAATCCAACGCAAAAATAATAGATTAGCTTCGAAAGAAATTATTTAATAATATTTTTAAATAGAAATAATAATATTAGAATAACTTAATTCCTTAAATGCATTTAGTTGTAAGATGAAAATGTATCCGTTAAATTCCACTTGGATATTGTTGGCATAATTATAAAAATGACATCTGACGTGTTAAAGAGTCGATGGGGGAACATTTTTTCTAATGGAAAACACCAATTTATATATTGAACCAAAATATTAATGTATTTAATAATCGTTAAATGAAACCTATAAAATTGCAATATTATATTTGCATATTATTAGTCAAATACCGAACATATTAATATCAAACGTGTATCTCGCATTACAAATAAACAATAACAACAATCGACATAAAAAGCTGTATCGAACGACAAACAACTGTTGAATATGCAAGTTATAATAATTGTTTGTTGACTTCACTAAGACAATTTTTAGTAATTATCGAATACACATTTTGGGTAAGAATAATTATTATTATTATTTTTTTTTTTTTGGAAAAAAAATTATTATAATTTTAACGCAGTAGGCTACTTTATAAAAGTTATTATTTTGTCTTTCACAGGTATTACAGAAAATAACTTAATATTATCTGAAACTCTAATAATATTAAGCTGAATAAAATTTGGTTTAAAACCCAAACTAGCTTAAAATTCTTTCTAAGTAGGTAATCGGATAATCGAACTTCTTATGCAGCTTTTGAATTAAGTGAGCCAACTACAAGTAGCCTATAAAAGAAATTTAAAAAAAAATGTAATTACATATAACAAATATATCACAAAAAAAAAGAACATCGTAAAAATCCATTTTACCTTTCTATTATTTTCCTGTTACACATCATTTTTATAGCTAAATAAATCGAGAAAATATTAAAATACGCGCTTAAAATTAAAATTCTAATGTTTGTGTATAAACTAACCTTTGAATAGCCGTCAATAGAGCCATCGCCGCCACGTAACGCTCTTCGATTGGCATGTCATTCATTTGTTGCTGGCCTTTTCCTGGGGCCGCAAACTCGTACCTTATCCCGTCCAAATAAGGTTCGTTGCTATTTTCCACTATTAAAGTGGCAGTAGCATTTCCGCAATTGGTTAAATCCTAAATGAAAAAATTTAATTAAAATTCAACGTGAAGTAAATTTTTTTTTTACCTTATAAATTTTGTCGGTTGCACCGGCAACATGCTGAAAAATGTTCATAAACAATCGCAATCTCTCGCTTTTTATATTTTCCAACTCTAATCGCAGACTTTGTCGATTACTTTTTCCAGCAGTTTGCGCTTGTTGAACGATATTCTCAAATCTAAAACAAAAGAGGAAATGAGTTTTAAAAATGAAAGCGAAATAGGAATGAATAGTAAAAGTATTTGTTTATTACTGGTCGAAAATAGGTCCTAGAATTTCGTATGTGGGAATTAGCTAAGAAATTATTATTTGAAGAAATTAATGCAAATTATTGTTTTTTTTATCTATTCGTATGAAGCGGTTGTCGGGTATATGGTCGCCGGGTAAAAGGTCCACGAGAGAGCTTCTCCCAAAAGAGAACACCTAGAAGTGTGCCAATTGAAATCCACCAATTGGAATTGGCTTTTGAAATCCGCCGAACAACGTCACTGTTTTAGCATAGACTCCTGTTATTTATCACGTTAAATTATATAAATTGCAATAAAATAGAAAATAATTATTTTCGTTATAAAGTCCAATATATTGAGCAAATTGTTTTGTAGTTTTTCCAACTTTATTTTTCAACTACATTATCAATTCGATTATTATGTAAAAATTGATTTATATTAAATTAATACAAGCTTTTTACAAGGCTATAATCACTAACCATAGTTACTATAATTAATAATGTAGTTTGTAGTAACTATGCTTAAACGTCCGCGCAACTTAAAAGTGAATATAAACCCAAGAATTAGCCAGGATTTGGTGAATGTAGAGATGTGATGACGTAGATCGGCGGTTTCAAATGGCGCTACTTGTAAAAGAGAAGACCTACAAAAACCGTTGGGCGACCTCATACCTGGCGACCTTTTACCCGAACACCGTATGAAGTGTACCTGTTTTAATTTTGGTTCCAAAGAACTAAAATCGAAAGTTATCGAATCTTCTTTTCCATAATTGCCGTCTACTATTTTTGTGCAATAATTGACATCGTTCCAATTTCCACGCGTAAAAACGAATGGAAATCCTTCTTCCTGAATCAACAATAATTTAATACTGTAATAATAAAATCTCAAAAAGTTAATATTTATTTACCTTGCACTTTATTAACACTAGGTGTCGTCTCTCTCGAATCTTTTCAATGTCCAGTTTAGCTTTCTCTCTTCTCGCCTCAAAATCAGCTATTTTTCTATTGTATTCGTTTAATGCAGATTCCGCATAAGCAATTTCGGTCTTGAGCGCATTTCGCCTCATTTTGGTAACTTCAAAATCTCGCAAACTTTGGCTCAGTTCCTAAGATATAAAAAAATATTTTTTATATTAATAATTATGGAAATTAATAATAAATTTAAATATTTTGCAAACCTCGTATTCCTTCCTTTCTTTATTAGAAAAGAAATGAAAATGCTTTTCAGAAAATAGCAAATGCTTTTCAGCCACTTTCATTTCTTCAACTAAAACAAAATTCGTAAAGTATACAGTAATTATTGGAAAAAGAAAAAAAAAAGGAAACAGAAAATAATAATTATATCACGGTACATTTTAAATTGTAACTTCTTTCGTAACCAATTCGGCGCTTCATTTGTGAAACTTCTTTTCCCAATTCAATCGTTTTCACGCTGTTTTCTTTGTTTTCAATGAAACTGCTGGCTTCAAATTCTCGAATATTCTTCACACCTCGAGCTCGGCAGAAAGTTTCAAAGATATCATCTTCAGTTCTAATAATATCGCCTTCGATTTTAGCAATTTCGGCGTTAACTACATCCATTTTATCTCGGGAGTTTTCAAAAGTCTCTGCAAAAAAAAAAGCAAACTTGATTAACAGCAAAAAGCATTTTTTTTTCAAAGTAAAAAAAGTTACCTTATTCTCTTCGATTTTATCCCCGTACTTTTCATTTGAAAAAATCCTATCTTGATTAGCAGTTTTTTTGTTCGCAGTTGGCTCAACTTCCCGCAGTTTTCTTTTATTTCCAGTCATACCTGTGCTTTGGCTGGATAAAATTCAAAACATTAATATAAATTGGCGGGAAAACATTTTCTCTTTTTTTTAATAATCCTCACTCAAGTTCATCATTTAATCTCTTCCTTTCTTTTTCCAGATTTATTTTAGCTTGTTCCAGTAGTGCGGCTTCCGAAGCTTCTATTTCTGCTATCGCTGACTCACATTGGCTTTGTTCAGTAGATTTTTCCTGCTGTAATTGTTTCAAGTGTTGATAAAAGCCGCTTAAGGTACTATTAGCATGATTTCGTAAATTATCATAACTTTCGGGCATCGTATTCTATTAACAAAACAACAGAAATAATACATAGCATTTCTTCAAAAAAAAAAAAAAAAAAAAATTATTCTTACTTCACAAGTCTCTATTTGCGATATTTGGGCTTCCCGCTCTTTGGTACCTTGATAAAGTTTATTAATCATTGATTGTTGATCACCATAAGCGCTTTTCGCCTGGGCCACGCGATCCCTAAAGATATATTAAAATAATCATCATATTATTTGAGAAAATACAAGTTTACATACTTAGTCGATTTCAGCTTTTCCTCTCGTAATTTTAAACCAGCGTGAATTTGAGCGTGACGTTCCTTCTGAATTCTTACATTTAATTCCTAAAATTAGAAACAAAAATGTTTCTTTTACGTTATTTATATAATTATAAAAAAAATAATAATAATAATGAACAACCTCATACGTCAACTTTTCTTCGACGACTTTTAACTCTATCTTTTTATTTTTTAACTCATTAAACTTTTTCCTATCATTTTCTTCGAGCTCTCGAACTGTCTCACTTATCTTCTCCACACGTTTTTCAAATTCCAATTTCCATTTTTGGCAATGAAACAATTCACACAAATAATCTTGATCCTAAGAAAAAAAAATTTAAACAATTATTATTATTATTATCACATTATTTAACAAAATTCTAGTTCTGGATATACAAGGTGTCAGTAAACAAAACCAACCCAACTAAATTACTGTAGTTTTAAATCCGTTTAAATAATCTATCGACACATGGTTAAATTTCACTTTAAATACTTATTTAACCATTGAATTGTTCTATTCTGTGATTAAAATCTACACTCACAACAATTAAGCAGCAAAACGATTTTAACCTGCACTCCCAATGCGCTTATGCTTTGAATCCAGCTTCATCGAAATGGTTCCTGCCTCAGCTGCATACGTCCACTTCCATTTCTCGTTATTTTGTCTCGTAAAATTGTAAACCTATATTCTTCAATAATTCTTGCATTACATCCCGTATTCTACCTAATTTAAGTCTGACAGTTATTGAACAAGTGCACCAACGTATGCTAAAGTATGAGACGAATTCGATCAAGCTGAAATCAATTTTAAGAGCATATGAACATGATTTAACTGCTGCAGTTGGGTACGTTTTTTTACGGACACAGCGTAGAGTTCCATACTGTTAATGAGAGAACTCTTGATTAATAAGTACAAATACTTACAACGTTCGCTGGTATAACTTTCCCTTCTTGCTCGTCGATATCAGATCTCAGTTGTTCGCATCTTTCCATCAGTTCCCATGCCGACAATCCTCCCATTACTTCGAAAATTTGGGTTTGTTGCTGCCGGCTTTTCAACGAAAATAACACCGCAGCTCCTTCCAACATCAAACCATAATTATCAGCCACCATCAATCCCATCATTCGTAGCTGTTTGACGAAATCCTTTTTCATTACGACCTGATATAATCGAACGAACAGAAAAATGAACAACGAACGAGTTATAGCGCCGTGTGAAATTTAAATTAATTATTTTCCTTACTGTTTTATTAATTTGAAAAGTGCCGTGACCGTCCTTGCAAATCGTCCTCGTGAATTTCATCTCGCCATTATTATCGTCCGCCGTTATTCCAGTGCAACAACATAGAGTGACACTGGCTGTCGCAAGCATCGACTTTTCAGATTCATTGCGATTAATTAAATCCTGTAAACAACAACAATTTATATTCAGAGATTTATATAAACAAATTAAAGGATTTATCGTTAAATAAGTATTACGCTGAGGCGATGGGTTTTGGTTAAATCACTACACAAAATAAACGACATGGCATCCATTATAATATCCAAATTTCCTATAATATTATAAAAAAATGAGTGAAAAACCGGAATTATTTTATGTATTAAACTAAATATTAGCGTATAATAAGTATACTTTCATACATAAATTTTAATGACGACATAATTTTAATAGACAAAAATCAAAAAAATCTTACCTCGGTGGTAATGGTCGAAAATATAATATTTCAAGACCTCAAACTTGTCGAAATTAAAAAGACCTCCAAAATTCTTGAAATTTTCCACTTCCAGGAACTTAATGTACCTCATTTTTATGTCGAATGTAAAATACAGTAATTATACCGCGGTAATCCACAAAGTTTGAGCTGAAGATTAATAAATTGTTAAAACTCACCAACGGTAAAACCAAGCAGCCAAAATTGAGCAGCTGATTAACTGAGCGCTGCCTACGTAGCTGCTGGAGGAGGTTGCGTAGGCATAAGCATAAGCACGATAAGCATAAGGATAGGCGAGGGGATAACCATAAACAGCGTAACATTGTTTTGATTTTCAGTACCGTACAAGAATAGGGTGTCCCACGGAAAACGCACTTTTTAAATAATAAATAAGTTAGCGAAATATTAATAAAAATTAATTAATTTTTTTTACTTACATTAATTAACACCTCCTATTTAATAATAAAAAACAATTTTTGGAAAATGACCTCTACTACTGAGTCGGCACGTGTAAACGTGCTCAGCTGCTTTGACGGCTAAAGCTTTTTGCGGACTTGCAGCCTACACCTGCCGACTGCATCTCGGTGCGTGTCGGCATCTACCATAGGATTAAAGCAAATTCCCTTGAGCGCATTAACGCACTGCCGACTCAGTTGTAGAGGTCATATTCAAAAAGTTTTTTTTTAAATTAAATTAGAGATGTTAATTAGTGTAAATTTAAAATAAAAAAAATTCATTTTCATTAAAATTCGACTGATTTATTCATGTTTCAAAACTATAGTCATCCAACGAACACCCTATACAGCTTAAAATAACAAACTTTTAACGAAACACTGTGAATTCGATAAATAAAAGAAGAAGCCTAAAACTTTTTAACTCAAGATCCGCGGTCACAAATCGAATTTCTAGACACAGCTAATCGTGAGAAACAATAATAATTAAAAAACAGTAAATTTAATTTCTTAAAAATTTAAAATGGTTTTTTAAAGCTTATTTCTCTCAGTAACCCGGTACATCAATTTTGTACAGAGGCCAATCCCAAAATAATAATTATTGTTTAAGACAACTTAAAACTTTTAGTGTACTTTTGAATTCCATTCTTTTATTACTGTATAGGTAGTACAGTATAGGATTTTCTTTTGAGGACTACACGACCGCTGAAAAAGATTAAGGTAACGAGAGAGAAGGTAAAAAAAGGTGCGGCGTTACCGGTCATAACCGGTTTATTGTAGGCCAAAATTTTAGGTAAAAAAACCCGCCCATCCTATTGTAGGTCAAAATAGCAGGAAAGCCACCTAGCGGCGCTACTAAAATACAGTAGTAGGCCTACCATTTCTCGTTTGAGTGCACTGTGAAAAGAACGCGTCCACGTTGTTCTGTGTTTCGTATAGAATAATATTATTTCTCTAGCTTATTAATTATAAATATTTTAATTCTATTATAGGAAAAAGTAGTGCCTATAACGCGGATAAATAAGTGATAAATTTAGGGAGTTAATTAAATTGTTAAAGCTAGATTAGATAGAAGCAATTGACCACGTGGTCAACGTTTTTAAGCGTAGTCAGCATAAAATTTTAGCTTTTGAGTTTTAATTTTTTAATTTATAGTTTTCATAATTTTGTGCTTTTGTAGGGATTATTTTAATCAAATATTTAGCACAGTTTTTAGTTTATTTAGATTATTTTAAGTGTTGTTTTTTTTTTGTGTTTTTTGTGTTTTTTTTTAGAGTATAAAGAGAATGTCGAGCGACGACGATGAGAAACGCGTTTCTTTCAGCGATGAAAATAGCGTGATGTTTTTAGGAAAAGATGGAAAAAGCGTGAGCACCCAGATTCCTCGGCGCACGCGCGTTAGCCTTCTCAACCGCTCTCCTTGGCATACTTCCGGCGCCGTGCCCACTCCGCGCCAACTCAAGCGCTTCTTGGTGAAGTATCCGGAGGAATTCTTGGAGAAGACGAAGAAACTGAAGCAGACGATCGCGGAGGATAGCAGCGCCTTCCGCCGGGACTTTCACTTGGAGAAGCGGCAGGGTGAAATGTTCGACCACCAAGGGTCCACCTTCCAGTGCTCGCTGGAGCAGATGGAGCAGCGGCTGGTGGCGGAAGTGGCGGGGGAAAGAGAAGAAGAAGCGGTGGTGGGGCAGGTGCGCTTCTCCCTGCCGCGACCACTTGTTCTGGGCACGTGGCAGCTGGCAACACGAGTGGTGTTCCCGAAGCCGTACGTGTTGTTTCCCGAGCTGAGTTTTGAAGCCAGACAGTTCCTCAACCCCGATGACCTTTCTCTGCTGGAGGAAGTGCAGGACGCGCTGAGTGCATCCGGGATGCCCTGCATACCTTATCTTCCACCGGCCAATGGACCAAACGGGTTCGTATCGTTTTCTTTCGACAAAGCTTTCTTGAGGCAGGTCATTAGGGATTTGCGGGGTTAATAGCGCTTTCAATTTTCAATCTTTTTATTTAGAATAATTTTTTTTATCTCCCCTTTTTTTTTCTTTCTTCTTTATTTAACTTTTTTGCTATTTTTTTAATAAACCTATTTAACTATTTCTGATTTCATAAACTAACCCTTTCTCCAAAAAAATATAAAATCCAAAAAAATTATATAGGGTGTTCGTTGGATGGCGCTATGATTTGAAACATAAATAAGTCAGTCAAATGTTAGTAAAAATGAATTGTTTTTTTAAAATTTACATTAACTAACCTTTCCCCTTTAATAATAACAAACAATTTTTAGGATATGACCTGTGCAACTGAGTCGGCACCTGGTAATGCGCTTATAAAAATTTTCAATAATAAAACTCTCACTGGTGTATTAAAACATTATTCAGAGCTTAAATCTGGCAACACTGCTCACTTTAATGGCATCTACCATTATAGGATTAATAGAAATTTCCTTGAGCGCATTAACACGTGCCGACTCAATTGTAGAGGTCATATTCTAAAAAAAAAATTTATTATTATTAAAGTGGAACGGCTAATTAATGTAAATTTAAAAAAAATAATTATTTTTCATTGAAATTTGACTGATTTATTCTTGTTTCAAACGCATAGCGCCATCCAACGAACAACCTATATAAACCAAAAAAATAAAAAAAAAATTTATAAAACAAAAAAATAAAAAAAAATTAAATAAACCAATAAAATAAAAAAATAAAAAATTACTCAAAAAAATAAAAAAAAAAGTTAGGCTATTCTGTATAAACCAAAAAAATAAAAAAAAATTTTATAAACCAAAAAAATAAAAAAAAATTTTATAAACCACCAAAAAAATAAAAAAAAATTATATAAACCAAAAAAATAGAAAAAAAATTATATAAAATAAAAAAATAAAAAAAAATTATAGGTAAACCAAAAAAAAAATTAGTAAATGTATTAGACGGCAATTGCCGTTATTATAATTGTGGGGAGGGTTCTGCGCCAAATTTTAATTAAAAATAAGGGAAGGGGTATTAGTGTTAGTGCGGTAGTATTAGTTAAGTAATGAAATCCATGTGCCAAATAGTTTAATCATACAGTAACCAAATTTATCATAATAATTATGCAGCATCGAGTGGCCCTAACTGAGGGGCATTTACGAGCTGACGAAATTTAATAATGGCGATCATAATAATACTGTAGTGAAAATAATATTGTTTTCGGATACAGGTACCAACATTTTATTCGCATTTGCAAGTTTAATAGGAAATTTATTTTTTTGGAAAGCAAAGGGCAAAATGTAAGAAATTTAGATAGGGGGATATGGTTATATAAAAATAATACATAATTAAGAAAGGCACATTGGATATAGTGTTAGGTTAGTTAGATGGAGTGCAGTGCAGGTCGCCTCCGAGTGACGTCACTCAGGTGCACTCTGGGTCACGCTAAATGACCTGCAACCACTTACGAGTACAGTATAATTATGTACTCGTAATTATGAAAAATATTTTCAGGGAGATTTTTAAGTATTATATCGTGTTTGGAAAGTCTGAAAGTTTTGAAATAGGAATAAATCAGTCAAAGTTTAATGAAAATGCAATAATATTTTTATATTTCCATTCAGCAACATATCCCATTTAATAATAAAAAATAATTTTTAGATTATTACCTCTACAACTGAGTCGGCCCGTTTAGCCGTTACTTTGACGGCTAAAACTTTTGTGGACTTTCAATTTGCACCTGCCGACTGAATCTCGGCACGTGCCGGCATCTACCGTAGGATTAATGCAAATTTCCTTGAACGCATTAATACGTGCCGACTCAGTTGTAGAGATCGTATTCCAAAAATTGTTTTCTATAATTAAATCGGATATGTTGCTGAATGGAAATATAAAAATATTATTGCATTTTCATTAACTTTGACTGATTTATTTCTATTTCAAAACTTTCAGACTTGTTTGGACACACGTTATAATTCATAGTTGTTGGACCATAACATTATTTGCTATTGTAAATAAATAAATAAAAACTTTGCTTATTTATTGATTTACGTTTTTCGATGATTTACGTGTACAATCTGTAAACTTTTGATATTATGTAAACTAAATAATTTTAGCAACTTTGTTTACCGTTTTTCGTTATAAGTGCGAGTAAACTCTTTTTAAGCATTTTTTTTAAAGCGAAATTTTCACGAAGATTACGCAAATTAGCCTACTATTAAATTGATTTGAAGAATGAAGACTATTATTTTTTGGTTCATTTATTTCTTATTATAAAACATTTTGTTTTCGTTCCACGTTTCTTTTCCATAAATGTTCGTAAGCCAGGTAGGTACTCCAAAAAACATACCGGTATATTTACAGTAATAATTTTTGCTCAATAATCACAGCTAAACTTAAAAGAATCACATGTACATTTACATAATTATTTTGGAATTGGATTTTCCCAAGGTATAAAATATTCATTTAAAGTACAGCAAAAATAAAATAAACCAACAACATAATTAAAAAAAAAAAATAGGAACATACCTAGGTAGTACTGTACTAGAAATTTAAATTTAAGTCACATAAATAAATAATGACCATTTTTAATAATATTTACGCTCATTTCTATATAAAAAAAATAATAACTGTTAAATTATTGAAGAACATAAAGATTGGTTAATTAAATATAAACAAAATTAATGTAAATAATCAAAATATTTTAGATGCAAATAAAAACCATGATTAAAATGTGTAGTTTTGCGATAAATTAAATTAATTTGCATTATATAAAGTTAAATTTCACGAAACGCGGGACTTAAATTATTACGTTTCTATGGAGAAGTCAATACCAACTTATAGATTGCGAGTGGAGTAGGAGGAGACGTGTATTCAACTCAAAGTTATAGTAATTTTTATTTACAGTACATGTATAATGTTATTGAATATGACTAAATAATATTTATTTCTTTTCATTTACCAAAAAAAATCCATAAAGATACATGCGTGCTTCGTGAATAGTAAATATCAAATTGAGGTAAGAAAATCCAATTACATTCAAAAAAAAAAAAAATGATCAATTATTTCTAATATCGCGTAAATATTTAGAAATAGGCCATTTCACGTTCTCATTGCCACCGACAAACAGCAGTTCGAGCAGGACGGAAAAAATGTTGTCATCAGCCGGCGCTGTAATCACGTTTTACGTGCGAGTATTCACTGTATTCGGGATACAATTCAGACCAAAAACAGACACCCTGCAGAAATTAGGATGGACAATATTTAGGCTAGTTTCAGCCATTTTCTTTTTGCTAGATGTGAGTGCGGCAATTTTGGCCTGTGTTATCTTGTATCTGGGCCTGCGCATGGAGGGCACAGCCACAGCCCAATTGTTCAACTCCACCTCCTTCATATATTTAGTGCTGATATATTTCATACTTTCTATATTCGCTCACATGTACGTGTGGTTGACCACTCAAATAATCGACATCGCCGACGCCATCCAATTTATCAAAAATTCCGACGTGAAATTAAATAAACGCGCGCGAATTTATTTAAAATTCAATTTAGGAATAATCTGTTTTAACCTAATTGTAATTATTATCGTGCTCAATGTGCACGTTGATGTCTTATTGATTTCTCTCCTATTTGGACCGGTGACAATGGGCTTTTTTCAGTCCCACTGTTGCCTCTTTTTTGCCATTTTAGTGGAAATGCTCACCGATTGTTTAGCCGCACTTCCGCCTACTCGAAACTTTACAAAATTAAGCCGTACGTTCGTGGATAATTACGAGAAAGTAAAAAAATTAGCCGGCAAAATTAACTTCGTTTTCAGCTCTGTTTTAGCACTCACATGCGTCATCAATGTGTACGGAGTGGCCATACTTATTTCTTTTAACAAACTGGAATTTTATCTATTAATTATGGTGCTGATACCTTCGACATTACCCAATTTCATGTCTTGTTTAATGTGCCTCAACTCTGTTATTAAATGCGATCGAAAAGTAAGTCAATTATAGTGTGTCCGTAAATATACGAAGCTTTTAAAAAGCAAATTAATCAGTCAAATTTTAATGTAAATGAATTAATTTTTTAATATTTACATACAACAACACCTCCCATTTAATAATAAAAAACGATTTTTAGAATATGACCTCTACAACTGAGTCGGACAGTAATTACGTGCTCAAGGAAATTTGAGAAAATTTGCATTAATCCTACGGTAGATGCCGGCACGTGTCGAGATGCAGTCTTTTTCCTGCAGGCTGGAAATCCGCAAAAGCTTTAACCGTCAAAGTGAGTGCGTGAGCACCTTTACAAGGGCCGACTCAGTTGTAGAGGTCATATTCTAAAAATTGTTTTTGGTTATTAAATCGGAGGTGTTGTTGTACGTAAATATCAAAAAATTAATTTAATTTCATTAACATTTGACTTGTTTATTCGCTTTATCAAAGCTTCGTATATTTACGGACACACTGTATTATTATTTAAAAAAAAAAAAAATTGTACACTTTCGCACTTAAAACTTTTATTTTTTTATAATTTTTTCCCAGCGGTTTAAATTCATTCTGGAGATTAGTAAATGTTTAAGCGAGGTTAAGAAACAGCCCCTTAAATTGATGAAAGTAAGTATTTATTTTTTTTTTAAATTAAAAATTACGTTTAAGATTTAATACGAGTAATTATGAATTATGGTTTGATTCCAGCGTTCTCTGGATTTCAACGATTGGTTAGTTAACGTTATGTTGAAGGACGATGTGTGGTTTAATATCGGTGGTTATGTTCCGGCGGATGAGAGTATCTTACTTATGGTAATTACTTATGTGTTTAAATACTGTAGAACCCAACCATTTTTTATTTATTAATGAAAAAAAATAATTTTTTTAAATAATTTTTTTTCAAGGTGTTTCAAACTCTTTTCGATATGCACACAGCTCTGGCATATTCCTACACATTTGATGTTTTTCAAGATTTTCGAAAACAATATTGTAAAAATTGTACCGGTACGTCATAAAATTGAACTCACCAATTCGTAAATAATTGCGCGTGTAAAACTGTTATCGAACTCATTTAGTTCAAATAAATCGTCTATTATAATGCGAGTTAAGTTTATTTTTTTATGATGCGTTTGCACTGTTGTTTTCTTCTTGCAAAGATTAAAATTTCTAATTCACAAAAAAAAAATTAATTTACGTTACGTTAAATTTTTTTTTTTTAAAAAAATACAAGACTTGTAGTACAACAGTAGCATAAAAATATTAACCAACAACTTAAAAAAACTGGTGGAATCAAAATTGAGTTAAAATGTGTGAAAATTGGAGAGTTGAAATTCGCAACAAAACCATTTTTTATGAGGCGCCTAAATACGAATTTAATACATGACGTAATTGTTTAACTTTTAGATGAAAAGGCCAACCGGTGAAAGTATTGGAACATTTAAATTGTTCAAAAAAAAAAAAAAATTGGTGCTTCGAGTAATATAATAAATTGTTGTTTTCAAGCATTATTTTTTTTTTTGTCACGAAATTTTATTTTATTTTATTTTATTTTTTTTAAATTTTTAACTCGAACAAAATTCAATGAAAATGTAGAAAGAAATAATTTTAATTTTGGGAGAGAAATTGAATTGAGAAATTTTTCTTAATTTTGGTTTAATTTTCTTTAAAACTAACAATTAAAAGATTTGTATTTCACGAGAGAAAAAAATGAACAATAATTTTACTGCAGAAAAAAAAATAATAATTTAAAACGTTTTGTTTCAATAGTAATTATACTACTACGCGTAATTATTAAATACCGGTATAAGAATCGCCTGTTTACGGTAAAAATATTTATTGAGATTTACATGTAAATCTGTAAATGTCATGTAAATGTACGCACTTCGAAGAAGACCTAGCGAAACTGAAAGCTAAGGAGCGACTCGCTCAGTTTATAAAGGCACTTTAATTGTTATCTTTAAGTTAGTCATGTGGAGTCGAAATCGATGTCTAATTTACTGTTGCTCTTTTTGTAAACTGTCTTTTATTTATAACTTCTGCCCAAAGGGCGACTAATTTTAATAAAAAAAAAAAAAAAAAAATGTGTTCCAAAAAAAAAAAAAAAAAAAAAAAGATAAATTTAATTTAAAAAAATTTAAGTTATAATACGTTGGCAAAGAAATTCGGAATAGTCGATGATAGAAACGACATTATCAGAGCCAAAAAAAGTGGGTTTGGGAACGACAATAGGGCCGCAACACCCGGCGGAAGGGATGGCTAGAACGGGGCCAAAAACCCGATTAATTTTCTTAGCTAAATCCCTAACTCGCTCGTAATTATCCCTAAACTCGCCACTTAACTTAGCGAGGCTTAGTGTAGGAGAAGGAGCTAAACTATCGCTCAACAGTTCCATTAAAACCAAGAAAAAGAGGCAACAATGCGACTGATAAAAGCCCAAAGTTACTAAGAAAGTTACCGGAAAATACGCTTTCAGTACCAACGAAAGCTTTACAGTGGCGAAGGAATTTACGTTAAAAAAAGTAATTAATTATTTATTAATTATTGCCATCTGACGTATTTCCCACTCTTTCATTTAAATTTAAACCCTGCCGGTGACTATAATTATAATTTCTAATGAATTCCACAGCATCCGCCATATTACCGATCCATTGAGTGACTAACCATAAGTAAACGTGGGTTAAAATGGTGAGCGCAAAGTACGCTTTTGCCAGAGTATACAACGCCATTTCATTGAATATTTTTTTCTCTCCTGAAACATTTTCGAACCCGGACGAAACGTCCTCGTACAGGTCAACGCATAGGTGAATGAAGGCTACCACTTCCGTCAAAATAAAAATAAGTACAACCAGCCTGAATATGGCCCATCCTAATTTTTTCCTACCAGTCTCTGTTTTGGTTCGCAATTGAATTCCGAATACGGCGAACAAACGCACGTAAAATTATTAATAATGTCGTTATAATAAGATCCATTTTTTTTTTCTTTCTTTCAAATGTCAACAAACGACGAGCAACAACAATACGCCATTACAGCGTTGGTTGAAGACAGCATTTTTTATCGCTGTTTTCCACTGGCAAACGCTCGAAAAATAAACGTATAAAAATGCACTTAGGAAAGATCGATGAGCGCCGCGATCAATTAGTCAATATCACCATAAACAACGCTGCGTAAACATTTTTATTCGCCTAAATGTTGCTACGTTAAAAATTGATATACAGTATAGGGTTTCCATAGCAACAACCAGCGTTAAACACTTGACAGTCTCGTAATAAAAAATAAAATTATGATAAACATTTAAATGTTTGTAATTAAGGTTCATTCAATTTTGTTAGTCTCGCTCAATAATATTTAAATTGGTTTAAAATATTCTAAATAAAGCTTAGTAATGTTATTGAGCTTATTTGGTTCAGTTAAATGTTATTCTGCGCTTACGTTGTTGTTGTTTTCGTGTTATTAAGAGTAACAAAATTATTAATGATTTTTCTTTCAAGAATGAACTATTTCATGATTTCATTAATCTACATTAAAACGATTATAGACAATAATAATAATAATTTATCGCCAGATTTAAAAGTTTTTATAATATTATTGTTTATAACATAATTATAAGTGCAAATAGTAAACGTCTAACAACTGGTTATGTCTAGGCAAAGCTACCGTAGAAAAAGTTGCCAAAGATCAATACAAACACGAAACACTCTCTCGTTTATGTGGTTAAGAAGAAGTGTTTACAACATGAAAATATAATTTCCTGTCGACAAAAAAAGTCTACTAACTTAAAAATTAGAGCGTGTGAAGTTCAGTGTTGAACAGCCTAGATGTTCTATAGGACGTTCCGAGGGCAGTGACCAATGGGAAAAAGCTAGTAGGCCTAATAATTACAGTCTGAAGTTAGTGCAGTGATTCCTTTCACGTAATCAACGAATCCCCAATAAACCTATAAAATTTCAATCAATACAATTTTTTTTTTCTAATTTTTAATAATGACAAAAAAAAATTATGTCATTTATACCGTAAACATCATTCCATCATCGGTGTCCGAGATATGTCCCAAATCGAACCAATCGCCGTCGCTAATCAACATCTCGATTATCCAACATAAGAAATGAATTCGATCGCGAGTGAATTGAAAAAAGGGTTTTACTCGAAAAAGATCCGCACATAATTTCCCTTCCTTTACAAAATGAGCCGTGAAACGACTGAACAATTCTCTTCTCTAAATAATATTAAAAAAAAAATAATAATTTAAACAGTACCGTACCGGTAATAACTTAAAAAAAAAAAAAAAATTCAGCTAAATACTGTGTGTCCAAACCAATCTGAAAGTTTTGAAACATAAAAATAAATCAGTCAAAGTTTTATGAAAATGCCTTAATTTTTTTTAAATTTGCAATAATTAACACCTCCCATTTAATAATAAAGAACAATTTTTGGAATATGTCCTCTACAACTGAGTCGGCACGTATTAATGCGCTCAAGGAAATTTGAGAAAATTTGCATTCATCCTATGGTAGATGCCGGCACGTGCCGAGATGCAGTCGGCAGCTGCAGGTTGCAAGTCCGCAAAAAGCTTTAGCCGTCAAATTGAGTGCATGAGCACGTTTACACGTACCGACTCAGTTGTAGAGGTCATATTCCAAAAATTGTTTTTTAATATTAAATGGGAGGTGTTAATTAATGTAAAATTAAAAAAATTAATGCATTTTCATTAAATTTTGACTGTTATATTCATGTGTCAAAACTTTCAGATTTGTTTGGACACACAGTGCTATACTTTGTTGTTGCATTTGGTTAAGCTGACGAAGCACAAAATGAAGCAGCAAAAGTTGAAAGCCGAAGCGGAAATAAACATTACCAGCAGAATGTAATAGCCGTGTTGGGAAAATAGAATGAGTTCGCACGGGTTGATGAAGAAATGGACCCAACCGGCGGCTGACAACACGTTGGTCATGAAAGTGGCCAAGACGATGCGCGAGAAGATGTTGTTGACGGCGGTGGCCAGCTCCCGCAGCTCTTCGTAGGTCCTCATGGCCCGGCGGAACTTCAATCGGGCTCTGAACACCGATTTGTTAGGTCGGCGCAGGCTGTCCGCTTCTAGGTCCAACTCGCAGCAGATGTACTCGGAGACCAAAGCCACGAACACGCAGCAAATGCCGGTGAAAAACATCAAATAGGCGCCCAACGCTTTCTCTCCGCGTTGCATCACGTTAAAACTCCCTGAAAATAATAATTATTAATAACGTGTGTTTTTAAATTTACGAAAATTTAAAAAATGAATAAAAAAAATCAAATTTTAATGAAAATGTATTAATTTTTTAATATTTACATGCAACAACATCTCCGATTTAATGATAAAAAAACAAATTTTAGAATGTGACCTCTCGAACTGAGTCGGCACATGTTAACTCAATTAGCAAAATTTGCAATTTAAAAAGCGAATAAACAAGCCAAGTTTTAATGAAAAGAAAATAATTTTTTAATATTTAGTTACAACAACATCACCGACTTAACAATGAGAAAAAACATCTGGCATGTGACCTCTTCCACTGAGTCGGCACATGTTAACGCGTGTAACGCAATTTCTAATAACTCTCTCGTACGTGTAGGCCTATGGTTGGATGTTGGCAATTACGCGTATGAGGAAGTTTTTGCAAACTATGCTAATCGCGTTAACATGTGCCGACTCAGTTGGAGAGGTCATATTCTAAAAATTGTTTTTTAACATTAAATCGGAGATGTTGTTGTTTGTAAATATTAAAAAATTAGTTTATTTTCATTAAAATTTGACTTGTTTATTCGCTTTTTAAAGTGAAAATTTTGCTAATCGAGTTATCATGTGCCGACTCAGTTGGAGCGGTCATATTTTAAAAATTGTTTTTTATCATTAAATCGGAGATATTGTTGTATGTAAATATTAAAAAATTAAATCATTTTCATAAAAATTTGACTTCTTTATTCATTTTTCAAAAACTCCGTAGATTTAAAAACACACGTTATTTTAAATAAATCTAAAATTTTGAATGAGATTACAGAACGAAAACACTCACATAAATGGTTGTAAAGCAGGTACAGGAAATAGGCGAAAACAATCAAACTGCAGACGATCAACATCGAAAATAATATGGTGGCGATGCGAATCAACGGTTGTATCTTGAGCCGCGCTCTCTCGCTCATCTCTCTGGCGCGGAGAAGAGGAAACAGCGCGTTGATTCTGGCCAAACAGTAGACGTAGACTTGGCATACAATGGCGCCGATAATGCTGCCCAAACAGTTGAGATAACTCACGCCGATGATAGACATTCCTCCGTATTCTTTTCTGTTTAGGAAGTAAAGGAACATGACCCAGTAATCGTAGCGGCCGAAGTAGGCGGCGAAAAGAATTTCCAGCAGAAAAAGGCATCTGAAGACCCAATCCAAGAATTTGTTGCTAAATGATGCTGCTGCTGCGGAGGAGGGATTTTCAAAATTTATTCCGAAGAGTAGAAATAATTTTAAATACGGTTTAAAAGCGTCCAGTAAATTCATTTCGCTTTCCCCAAATAATAATAATTTAGGCTGACAACAGCAGCGGCAAACGCCGTGTGATTATTCACGTTGCTCACCGGTCGATCGTCTTTTCATTCAAATATCTTTCAATTTCTATTCAATTTTGGTTTGTAAGAAAATTCAAAAGACAGTGAATGTGTACATTAATATGTGCATTAAGGTTCATGTACACGACTTTCTGTATTCATTTATATTCATACGATAAAGTTGATTTTAATTTGTACAAAAGACGGTGAAAATGTCAATGTGCATTAACGTGCATGTACACGATTTTGTTGATTCAATTCTATTCATACGACAAAAGTTGATTTTAGTTTGTACAAAAAACGGTGAAAATGTCAATGTGCATTAACGTGCATGTACACGATTTAGTAGATTCAATTCTATTCATACGGCAAAAGTTGATTTTAGTTTGTACGAAAACACAAACAGTCAGTGGGCATTAACGTAGGTTGCTTCGTATAAATACACGTAGGCTACGCACGTTACCCGTATCGATTGACTCATGTCCCTGACTTCATTCTCGAAGATTATTAACCGTATGGATTTATTGATTAGGTATTTATTTTGCGAGTAATTTAAAATTATGCTAGACATTTTTACAGCACTCTGTAATTTGAATATTTTAAAATCCATAAACGAGCTGGAGTCTCCTCTAAGGGGGCCCTAAATGTTGATTTGGAACCCTCCCCATTGAAAGTGAATGGGAGAAAATATAAATAACATTCGAATAGAACCACTCGCTAAATTATTATTCTCCTATGTTAAGCATCTCTTTTTTTTTTAAAAAAAAATATGATTGGCTTAAAATAAATTGATCCAAAAAAAAAATATAAATTAATTATTTTAGTTAAATCGTGTGAATATTCTACGTTATGGTTGCCCTAAATAGAAATTGTAAAATAAAGCCTTAAAAGAAATACTTGTATGTAGAATGTAATTTTATAATTTATAATTTTTGATAAATTTTAGCATACACTGTGAAAATAGAATTACCGGTATATCAAAAAATAAAAATAAATCTTAAAAAGATTTTATTGCATTTTGAAATCGATTAAATGGATGATTGTCAAGTGAAGACGTACAGTAGACTCCCGCACTAAGGGCGCCTCGTTTAATGGCGCTCTTAAAAATCCATTCCTTGTCAAATTTTACGGTACCGTACTATTGTTTTCAGTGTTGTGGGGGGAAAAAAAATCGCCAAATAATCACATAATGGCGTTTTTCGCTTAATGGCGAGAGTCCAGTCATAATTGCGCGAGAGTCTGCTGTATATTTAAAAAAAAAAAATTTTTTTCGCCGATATTGTACTGCATAAAGTAAACTAATTAATATACACGTACTGTATTTAATGAGGTCAAAGCACTGGAAATAAAGCGTTTACCTTTCAAATTACCTAATAACAACAAACCAAACATTTCCACTTTTCACAACAAAATAATTTCCCTTTCTCACATCAAAATAATTTCACTTTTTTAAATCAAAATAATTAATTCAAATTAAATCAAAAGAATAACAGAAATTAATCTTTTTTTTTTTTTTTTCATTAAAAAAATAGCAATTTCCAAAATGTAAACAAACTAAATTATTGTAGAATAGTAAAAAAGTCATAAAAGTTAATCGTCGAGGGGTAAACGTAAACCTCTCCCCTAAACACTTTCACCCATACTCTCCCTCTCTAAATTCTAACGGAGGAGGAAGACAAGTGTGAATCACGATTTTATAAGTGTGGATGGAAAAAAATAAAAAGACAGTTTTCTTAGAAAGTGACGTCGGCGCGGTGCCCAAGGTCAACAACTACAGTACTGCGCTTAAAATTAACAACCACTTACCGAAGAAGAGAGTGAGGGAGGGACAGAAGAGGGGGTCAGCGAGGTGTTGGGGAAAAGAGAGAAAAAATAACGTGTAAAAAATAGAATAAAATTAAAAGAGACGAAATTTATGGATCACAAAAAAAAAAAATCTGAGTGTTTATTACTGATCAACCACACGTATAAATAGCGTTATAAATTAAGCACCCGTCTTAAGCGAATCATTACCGTACGTAATAAATAAATGAGAAATACAAAATAATTTAAAGAAGAAAAAAATTGAGTACCGGTAAAAAAAAATGTAATAAATTATTAAATACAGTACAATAAATATCAAAAATAATGAAATAAATGGCGTAAAAAAATATTTGTAAAAATACAATAAATTGTATGAATGACAAAAAAAATATTTTTGTAAACAAGGTCATGGCAAACTTTCAATAACAACGTCACTCATTTTCCTTGTAAAAAACAAACAAACAACAAGAACGAGTTTTTTCTTGTTACCGTAAGAATTAATTATTATCGTAATTGCAAGTATTGATTAATTAAAAAAAAAAAATTGGAGCAGCGCAAGCTTTCACTTGAATTTCAAAACTTTCGATTTTCATTAAAATGTTGTTGTTTTCCTTCAGGGTCGTCCAAAAATTTATTCTGCGTCCATTTTTCTTAACAAACGAGTACATCGTGGTAATAAAATTGTCGTCGACGATATTCGTTTCCTTTCTCAATTTCCGCAAAATTCACCACCTGCTGCTGTGAATGAACACTAGCCAAAATGCAGAAAAATAGAAGGAGAATTCTGTAGAAAAAAAAAAAAAAATTATTAGAAAACTTTAACATAAAAAAAGTTTAGTGACTTTTTTTTAAGTCTGGAAAAGTTAAGATTGGAGTTTAGTGACTTTCTTTTAGTTTTTTTTTTAAAGGTGCTAGTGTAAAAATTTAATAAGTGTAATAAAAAAAAAATTGGTAGAGTTTAGTGACTTTTGTTTTATGGAAGTTAAAAGTTTTCCAAGTTTAGTGCCCTTTTCTTTTTAAGTGAAAGTGTATGTTTAGGATATTAAAAAAATATTTTTGGCGTTTAGTGACTTTTATTTTACAGACTTTTTTTTTAAAACAAAAAAAAAAATGAAAGTTATTGATGAGTATGCTTTTAAAAACATATGTTTTTCGGAGTTTAGTGACTTATTCCGAGGTTATTGAATTAGTTGGGGGAAAACTAAACACGAATATTCATTCATATTATTATTATTTTAAGCATAAATTAAATTTACATTCTGAACATTTTAGTTAATTGATTTTGTCAACTGATAAATTTTCTTTTTAAGTCTAATTAAAATTTTAAATGAAAAGTTTTTTTTTTTTCTTTCTTTTTTTTAATGTACTCAACAATAATAAATTTTTTTTTTTTTGAATTAAATTAACGGTGTTTGTTTAAACGGTTTGTGCGTGTTTTATGTCTAGAAAAACATTAAAAAGCAACAAAAAAAAAATCAAAATGTTTGTTTACCTTTTTTCTGCAGTTAAACTTTCACTCGTGACCTTTGCCATCTCTCCGGAATTTATTCCTCTGCAACCTTTATCCGGATCAGAATTAAGTCCCCTGGAACCTCGATCCGGATCCGATTTTAAACCTCTAGAACCATTCTCTGGATCGGCGGAATTTAATCTTTCGCACTTTTTATCGACGTAGGAATTAATGTCCTCGGCATCTAATTTCAATCCCCTGGAACCTTTCTCCGGATCGGAATTAAGTCCCCTGGAACCTCGATCTGGGTCTGAGTTTACTCCTCTGCAACCTTTATCTGGATCGGTGGAATTTAATCTTCTATAACATTGCTCGGGGTTGGAATTGATTTCCTCAGAATTTTTCTCCGTACCAAAACAATTGAGCCCTCTGGAACCTTTCTCAGGATCCGCGTTTAATCCTCTGCAACCTCGATCGGAGTTGAGTCGGCGGTAACTTTTATTTAGCCCTCGGGAACCTTTCTCGGGATCAGCGGAGTTCAATCTTCTATAGCAGAGTTGCGCGGAGGAATTAATTTCCCCGGAATTTATATCATCAAGGTCTATTTTTAATCCTCTCGAACCTCGATCGGGATCAGAGTTTAATCCTCTGCAACCTTGATCGGGATCAGCATTTACTCCCCTGCATCCCTTATCCGGATCGCTGGAATTTAATCTCACGTAACCGCTATCGTTCTGACATTTCAATCCCCTGGAACCTCGATCCGAGTTAAGTCTGCGGTAACTTTTATTTAGCCCTCGGGAACCTTTCTCAGGATCAGCGGAGTTCAATCTTCGATAGCAGAGTTGCGCGGAGGAATTAATTTCCGCGGAATTTTCATCGACGTCGATTTTTACTCCTCTGCAACCTCGATCTGGATCTGAGTTGAGTCGTCGGTAACTTTTATTTAGCCCTCTGGAACCTTTCTCAGGATCAGCGGAGTTCAATCTTCGATAACATTGCTTGGCGTAGGAATTAATTTCCCCGGAATTTACATCTGGAACTAAGTTGAATCCTCTGCAACCTCGATCTGGATCGGAATTAAGTCGGCGGTAACTTTTATGCGGATCGGCCTTTAATCCGCTCGCACCTTGATCTGGATTAAGCATAATATTTGGCAAACACATTTTTTTCAAATAAAAAAAAAATTAAATTAAATTTCAACAAATTTCGTTTTTAGCTGTAAAAATTTTCATTCAAGATAATATTTTGTATTGTGGTAGTTGGAAATGTTTTCACTTTATATATACTTGGTCGTACACGTTTTTTTAAAAACAAATTTTAAATTACGCGTTTGGAGTTGGACCAATGAGATTAAAGGAAGTGCGAGCAGGGAAATCCTCCGCGCTCATAAAAAGGTGTGTTTAACCTCGAACGCGCACATCGCATACGTCATTTAAGCTTAAAAAACCAAAGGAAAAAAAAAAACAACAAAACAATATTTTTATTATAATAGAGAGGTAGGGGAGTTTCCATCCGCACAACAGGTTTTCCTCGTCTCAGAGGTGGAAAGTCCAGGCAGGAAAATAAAAATGATTAAATTAAATATTAAAATAGGGGGGAGAAACACTGTCACTCAACTCGCTGCTTCCGCGTTTCAGAGGTAAACACTTTTCCTCGTTTTTCACCTGTCACTCAACTCGTTTTTCCTCGCTTAAGAGGTTCGGTTTTTTTCTCATCAATATTTATTAAGATGGGATTGATTTAATTTATTTTTTTCCTCCAACGTTCGTTTCATAACAATGGTGAAATAGTGACGTAAGGATGAAAAATAAAACAGTTAAAATTATTGTTATGATGATTTCAGCAGGTTTTTCAGCGTGAATTAGTCACGTCATTCGATGCAATAACATTTTGTCGTTAATATCGTTCGAAATAAATATTATGCTTCTCCAAATAAGTTTTTTATAAAGTTAATTAATTTAAAAAAATTATTGAAAAAAATGAATTAATGGTTGAGGGGGGGGGAATTTTTTTTTTTTTTTTTGGAAATAAATTTGAAATTTATTTTTTTTTGATTTAAACAAATTAATTAAATTTTATTGTTTTTTCGAGTCTAAATTAATAATTTATAATAAAGAAATATACATTTTTTTAAATTAAAATTTTAATAAAGTGCAACCTCGGATGTAACGTCATTTGCCTCTATTGTAACGTCATTTTTCGAGAGTGCCGTAGCAATCATATGTAATAACGCCATACTGTATTTTAAGAAAAACTCTCTGTTTTTGCGTCAAGAAAATACATAACCTCGGTTATAGCGTCAAAAAGCCATACATCAATCTTGTTTTTTTCACAAGCTTTTACTAATATTGCATCAGGTTTAATGACGTACGGTATTTTTTATTTTTTGGTTCTGGATTTATAAATTACTCACATGTAAGGAAACACGGATATAACGTCATAACCCAGCTCATACGCACTGTAAATGCTGCTTACAGCTTTTTTGCTGTTGTTGTTGTAATAATTAATATAAAGAGTTATAATATTATGACTTCGATTGCTTATGTAATCGCTAAATATATTTTAATTAAAAATTTGCAATACGACAATACATGTATAAAAATTAAATAAAAATCTACTTATTTTTTATAAATTGTGTTTTCATGACGTCACTCGCATGTTGCAAGATTATACGGCTATAGCATGTAATTAATGATTGACAATTAACAACTTTCTATAAATATTATTATTATCATTACAGTAATGTAATTCGAAAATAAATACTTCCTGCCTTAAGCGAATGCTGTGATTTTCGTAAAATTAATCACTGTTTCCATTCGTTAAGCGAGGGTTTCCATTCGATAAGAGAGTTGTTTCCATTCGTTAAGAGAGTGTTTCCATTCGTTATAAGCAAGTAAAGCTTGTAAAATGATTTAATTTTAACGAGAATAGTAATCCAAGCGTACTAATTAGTAATAGTAATTATTATCAATTAAACTTCATAAAAACTATTCATTTTGCCGTGTCAAAGCTGTTTGTTAATAATAAATAATTTCAGGATCACTAAATGTATTTTCTTCTCCGCGTTCTATTCGCCGGCCGAAATTATGACAATAAAAAAATAACTCTATTTGACATTGAACAATTTTTGCTAATTTGAATGTGTAAATCAGTCTAATCAGATCATTAATTTCGTGACTTTTTCCTATTTTAAGTTCTAATTAAACACCTAACCACGTACTGGTATTATTATTAATGGGTGCAATTGTTTAGCTTGGGTGCTTGTATATATACTTGAATAGCAATCAATAAAACGAGCATTATGAAAATTAGAAAAAAACAGTTGCGAGTCATCAGCTGATTGTAATGTGTGCGTCCATTTAACCTTGACTTCTGTTAATAAATAAAATTTCACGTAGCAAAAGCAATCAACACCCTCCTCTTTTTTTAAAAAAAATTTTTTACGTGCCGATTCGTCAATTTGTTGGTTAAAAATATTTCATGCACAAATAAATTCGTACGTAGTTTTTTTTTCGCTCCCGTCAATATTCTTGGTACCATTAAGTTTGATGAATGTTTACTGTTATTGAACGAAATTTTTTTTAAAAACCGAAATGACAATGTTGTTTGATTAAAGTGGGGAATTTATTCGCCATTATTTAAAAAAAGAAACACAATATTAGTTAAATGGAAAAGAAACCAATATATTAAAACCAGCTTATCAATAATAAAGTCAAAATTTACACTGTAAATTACATGTGGATAAACACTTCGATATAAACAACTTGGAAACTAAGTTGCACATCAAAATCCAAATGAAACTGGTTTCTTTTTATCGATCAACAAACATTTTTCCATATTAAACGTCGAGGTCTGCCAAAACTAGCGTAAATAAAATGTAAATTCAAACGACCGTTATCGGTTTCATTAAAAAAAAGGCGTCAACTTTGTTTTATCAAACGGCCCAATAAAAATAGAATACAAGCAACAGTTATCGGTTTCATTAAGAAAGATGTAAAAAAAAAACCTTGCAACTTTTCCTACCTGATGAACGTATAAAAAGATCCGGTTCGATCCGACGAAGAGGCTTTTCAAATACTTTTCTCCGCCGGTTTTCACGCACATAATAAGCCTTTGATAAGTCTTTAAGAACCTCGCAAAACTGTGAACTACAGTATACAGTATAACAATTAGGCATCGTTAAAATAGTTTCAAAGAACGAACCGACTTTTTCCTTTCGTTTTTCGAAGAAATACTCAGTGCTAAGTACTTAAAGCGTAGTAATAAAGTGAATAAGCGTTCAGCCATTAATGCTGCGCGACTCTCTGCCGAATAATTATACACTTCTCAAATCGCGTACACTCGGCATTTCGATACAACGCGTTCACAAGCCCACCAAATATTACTGCTGCTGCACTCTTTATGCATCAAAATATATAAAAAATATTTGCTCGGACATTATTTCTTCACGCGACTATTATTGCTTCACCACAGATCCGAGCTCAATGAGTTCGATCAAAACCGAAACATGCTTTTACAGCAGACTGGTTAATACCCCGAAAATTCCTTTACACAGCGTTTTCTTATCTTCTTCCACCGTCTAACTGGGAAATTTTTTTCACTCGCGGAATTTGTCGATCTTAGTTGGGGATTGTTTCATCAAACTATAAACTGGATAACATTATTATTACTACGGAATAAACTTATTTTTTGAGTTCCCTTAACTTCCAAACACTCCAGCGATTCAGTCAGTAGCGGTAGTTATACAGCAGCTTAGGTTTCAAATTTGAATGCTGAGGATTCAGCAGTTGAAATGTGTGAAATCCGTTTTAACTTTTGCGTTTCTGAGCTAACAGTGCTGATCACGTAACTAATTCACCGTATTTCTGTAAAACTGAAATAATATGTAATCATTAAAATTGAAAAGGTTTTTTAAAGAAATATTATTGACTGGTATAGACGGGATTAGATGCATAAACAAACTAGTCAGGTGATGTCAACGCCATTCTGGGATACAGAAAAAAGAAACTTTTATTTTTCTATTTTACATAATTAAAATATGAAATCCAAAACATGCATATCAATTATTATCTTTACCTTAAAATATTAACGCTTTATATAATATATTTACCTATACGTACTGTACATAATTATGCGGGTTCTTTTTTACAATTAAAGATATTATTTAAAATAATTTACAACGTGCTGGATAAAATCCTAAAATCTTGTTAATAAAAAGTACCAATCATATTATTATAATATGATTGTAAAAAGATGTGAGGGATTAAAGGCTTTATTCTCTTGCTTCTTGTTCGAATAACAACCGAAATCTATCTCGTTGCTTTCTAATTTGTATAAAATTGGCCAGCTGAAAAAAAACCATAATATTATATGAAAATTATGATACAATGTAAAAATAATTGTACCTTATCAATATTTTCTTGATCCAATTCCTTACTATTAATTTCGTTCATCACATCTGCGGATGATTTTCGCAAACTACAGAAATTATGTTAATGTATTCAGTACAAAAAAAATAAATACAGCGTAATGATTTTATCTTATACGTTTGAGTAGACAACAATAAAGCCATGGCCGCTACGTATCTATCTTCAATTCGCATTTCGCTCGTTGCTTTCATGCTTTTTCCTGGAACTACGAACTCGTACTTTATTCCATCCAAATAAGGTTCCTCCACATTTTCTAACGTTAAAGTGGCTCTAGCGTTTCCACATTTGGTCAACCCCTAAAAAAAACCATGATAAGTTTACTCAAATAACTATTAAAAATATTTATAACATGAAAGCAGCTGACAGTCGCATTAAACTGAAGAGAGCTAGGCTAGATATATGATACAGGGAGCGGATAAAGCTTCGGGGAAATCAAAAAGTAAACCGTAATTTATTATTATAATATAAAATATTTTTACCTTGTAAATTTTGTCTACGCAGCTGTTGACATGCTTAAACATTTGCGTAAACTGTAGAAATCTCTCGCTTTTCACTTCCATAAATTGTGACTCGAGATTCTTCACGTTTCTAAGAACATCTTCAAAACATATCCACTGAAGTTCAACTTTTTCCGCGATGCTTTCAAATCTAAATACATAAAAAAAATTAATAATAATAGGGCATACTAAATACTAATTTTCCATACTGTTGGAAATTGAAGTCTCCGATCCGCATGTTCTTGTTCAATGCAGTCACCTAAATAAAAAAAAGGTTTTAATAATTTTGCCAAAAAACTTCAAAAATTTTTTTTTTCCACTAAAAAATGTAACCTTTTTTAAGTTCGGTGATAACGAACTAAAATCAAACTTTAATTTATCTTCTTTCATGTAAATATTGCTTTCGTCTAGCTGGTCTAGATTGTTTCCATCATAAAAATTCACATCACTCCAGTCTCCAAAATGAAGAAAAATTTCAATTCGCTGCTCCTATAAACATAAATAAAAACAGATTAATGAACCTATTAAAATTTAAGATTTATTTACCTTGCATTTTAATAGTACTTCGTGTCTTTTGATTATAATGTCACGAATACGTAGTCTAAGGAAATCTTGCTTCGCATCCAAATTGAAATTTTTGCTCGTTAATTCGTAAATTTCACTTTCCAGACTATTAATTTCGGCTTTCATAATGTTGCTATTTATTTTAACATCTTCCAATTCTTCTTCTCTTTTAATCAATTCCTAAGGAGAAATTTTTAGTAAACAAAAAAAGCGTTTTAAAATATGTGTAAAACAACCTGGCGTTGTTTTAATTCTTTCGCAATGGTCACTTTGAAATCGTTTTCACGAAAATTAACAACTTCTTCGGCCAATTTCATTTCTTTATCTAAAAAAAAAAATACAGTAACATAATTATAATGTTATATAATAGTAAGTATAGAAAAGTACTACATTTTAAGTTGGTCCTGTTTTCGTAATCGATTTCATTCTTGAGCTTGTTTATCTCCTTCATTAATTCGATTTTCTTAGCACTCTGTTGGTTGTCTCGGAGCATTTGATTTACTCGAAATTCAATAATATTGCTGGCGCCGAGTGACTGACAAAAATCCTTGAAAATTTGACTTTCGATACTCTTCGTGAGCTTTTCAACCTCAGCAATTTCCCCATTAATATCATTCAACTTCTCTCGCCACGATTCAATCCGTGCCTAAAAAATAATAATGTTTATTAAAAAAAA
>JAQGAY010000324.1:0-31505 GCA_034698085.1 Polydesmus angustus | reverse complement strand
CGAAATTTTTTTGATATTTATGCGAAATTTTTTTGATATTTATGCGAAATTTTTTTGATATTTATGCGAAATTTTTTTGATATTTATGCGAAATTTTTTCTATTTTTTAAAATTATTTTTGATATTTTTGCTAAATTTTGTTGATTTTTTTGCGAAATTTTATTCATTTTTTTGCAAAATTTTATTCATTTTTTTTGCAAAATTTTGTTGATTTTTTTGCGAAATTTTTTTGATTTTTTTTTTGGGCTTTTGACCGTCCCTAACATTGTGCCGCCCTGATGCGCTGGCCTCACCTGGCCTATTTAGAAATCCGCTTCTGCAAAATCGCTTCTCCAAAATATCGCTTTCCAGCCAAGAAACGTTGCAGGATGAGTCATAGCCAAATTGAAGCAAGTCGTTACGTAATTTATGAGTGACCCGTGTGACGTTTGAAGGATTAAAATCGATTACGCACAGTCTTTCTATACGTAATCGATATATCGTTATTATTATCGATGTCAGTTAAATAACATAATGCGCAATAGTATGTAATGTATTAATTAATAACTTATTAATAGAATAAAAATTACCTTCAAATTTAATTACGGATTCAGTAACAGCTATTACGATAATAATTATTATTTTTAGATACACAAAATAAACCGAATGCAATCAGCTGCGAGAAGCTGTCGTCTGCTCCACCATTGAGACGGATTGACACAAGCGCGTTTTTGACATTATTGTTTTTATTTATTTATCAGGGAAATAATTAAAGAAAGTATGTATTAGTGTAAACATTTCAAGAGTATAAATTTTTTTTTAAAAACAAAGATCAAGACGGATATGAAAGTACCCAAAGCATTGACGCGGTCTCGATGTGCTTGCCATTGCGGTAAGCCTTGTACCTCCTAGCTTGAACTGACATGGTAAGCAAACTAATGAAATAAAGATTTGCTATAATGCAAAATCATTAATTATTACTAATGAGCTTTATTAAATTTTAATTTATTAATTATTTAGCTCTGAGCTAAACCGAATCACTGACGAACTTCAACTTAGTGATTTTCGAGCAAGTAAATTTGTTCGTTATAATTTACATAAGTCGTAAATTAATAATCATGTAATACGATAAATTTTACAGTTACCAATCTCTCCATCCAGCACGATTGAATTCCCTGTCTACTATTCCAATTATTGTTAGTACTGCTTGACTCAGATTGAGCCAGAATGTTAGATCGAGTTGAGGATGGATGATCAACGTCAGTACTCTCAGGATTAAGGACGAAATTTCATAAATCATCATTGTTATTCGGAAATTATTTCTGAAGTAATGTGTAAGTTATTATTATTGTGATTTTTATTTAGCAGCAAGGTACAGTGAAGCATTTTGAGGAAGTTTAATGTCGTATTTGTTATAGAAATCAAGTTATTTTTTAATACAGTACTGAAATCCAGATTTTAAATTAAAAGTAATTTGTTTAATATTTTTTCTAAAAGTTGAAATTTAACTAAGAAGCTGCACTGGTTTTGCAATATTGTGTAAGCTTTTTATTTGAATTTAATCCTGTAAAGAATATTTATCCATTTTTGGTCAATTAAAATGTACATAAAAGATTAATTTAATACCGTACAACAAATATTGATTTTTATTATGATGAGATTGTTTGATAATAAACCGTTCTCCCATGAATTTTAGCTCAAGTGTTTTATTTTTTAATTTTTTCCGAATATTTAAAAAAAAAATAGCTTGTGTAAAGGATTATTAATGGTTATATTTATCAGTTTTATTAGTAATATCTACTTTTTAACTGTGCCTTCCTGGTAAATAAATTATTGTTTACACAGTATAACAAGAATGTGACAGCGAAGCTGATAAACAATTATTACAGTATAATATTCAAAACTTTATCCGTAAAATTGCCTCCAGTCATTCAATATTAATTCTTTTGAAAATTTAATGTTATAATTTCTAAATTAACATCCACGGAAACTTATTTTGCATGATATTCTGTCTTAAACACATGTTTTTAATCCCAAATTTATTTATTTTATTGTAGGTGAAGAAGATCTGCGCAGCTTCTAGTGTTTGAGTGAAAGTCGCGAAAATTTTAAAAAAGTGATTCTAAAATTAATATCTTAAAAGTGTTTAAAGTTGCAGTAATTTTAAACTACGGTAGTAAAGTTTTAATATCGGTTTACGCGTAATCAGCCTTTAATTATGATGGGTCATTTTGCTATTTCTCTTGACCCGTTCAAATGTAGACAAAAAGTTAATAACTACATTTACTGTGACAATTTCGCTTACATCGGGGCTCAAATGTTATCTCGTGTTTCAACAAGCTTCTTCATCTGCGATGTAAACTGAACACTGTCCACTCAACTAAGGGTTTTCTACAAAAGGTAAAAAACTAAATCTTTATTTTTTAATTATTTGTTAAAAAGATAATGTCGAACTAGAACTCAATGCTTTGTTAGACAAATTTTGTTTATGAGAATAACAGTTAAAAGCACCGGTATATAAAAATTAGCGTGGGAAACAGGCACTATTTGGGGGTAGATACAGTATATTTGTCAGAAAACGGGGATGGTAATTTTTATTCTATTCTTAAATTTGGATTCCTATCGGAAATTCTAAATTTTGATTGAATCGTAATTCGTAATTTTGGCTTTTTTTTTAAGATTTCAAACTTTAAAATTTTGACTTGACAATTATTAGCTTTTAGGATTTTTGTGTTGGCAACATTTAATGTAACTGATTTGTTGAATATCAGGTTTTAGAACTTTTTGAATTCGATAAATTTAGCATTTAAATGATATTGTTGCTAATCGTACCTCTGGTGATGATCTTCTGTTTGCGGAATATAATAGTAAATAGCAGGATGCACAAATTCGCAATGCACAGATGCGCAAATTCGCAATTCACAAATTCGCCATTAATTATATTTAACCGGGGATTTATTACCAGGAAACTGAGAAATTAATTTGTACACAATTATTGCATTTGTCTAATTTTGCTTTATTTTGTCAAATTAAAAATTTAAAAACAATTCTTTAAAATAATATAAAAATTGGTGGTTAAAGCTTTTTTACGTATTGCAGGTATCAGAAAAAAAATTATATTGCGATAAAATTATTATACAAGTAATCACTTTAAACATTTTGTCAAGAAAGACTTTTGGTATTTAAATGTGACCATGCTGCCGTGGTCCCCAAAATATTTTGGAATCAAAGGGCTCTTCGTTTTTACAAAATGTTTTTGGAGCTGCATAATGATCTCCAGGTCTCCTTTATTGATGTACTTGGCAGCGTGAAGTTTGAGCTTTGGAAATTTCGTGTGTTTATCCAAGTTCCACACTCCCGCGAAGCAATGTTCCGGCGCACAAATGATGACCTCATCCGCTGGTTGCATGGTGTGTTCCACTTTCAGTCTTTTGTTGGGTCTTTCATCTTCTTCCAAAGATAATCTATTTTTGGTGACATTGCAAACGCTCTCGTCTTTTTGCTTCAAATCCTCAATAATCGCGATATATTCGGCTTTCAGTTCCGTCAGCATCTGCACATGTTTTTCGGACGTACTTTCAAAATGTTTGTATTTGGGATCCGCTTTGTCGAGATGGTCACCCAAAAACTTTAGAATCAATTTCGAGTTGTTTTTGTACGTAGTTATCGGACTTGCGCAGGTTGCTATTTCAGGCTCAGGTAGCGTAGTCTTCTGACTTTCGACCTCTTCATCTGTGCTGGACAATGATAATTGCTCACTATCAGGCGGCAATACAAATAAGGCGTCAATTTCTTCCCTGGTTAAAATCGAAGGACTTTGTTCCTCATTTAAAGATTCAGCTTTTTCCGACGGAGCCATTATTAAGTTAATCTAAAAAAGAAAAAAAAAAAAAAATCTGTTTATGTTGCTTAGAAATCCACAATATATACGCTTAGGTGCAGGCTTAATTCACTGATAACTCACGTGGTTTTTGCTTAAATTTGCCTTTCCTTAATATTTAGTAATAACATGCAGGTAATAATAATAATTCGAATGTGTTATTGATAAGTTACTTACCAAAAAAAAAGTTATTGTCCAATTAAAAATACTTTGTACGCCCAACTATTTGATTATTGACAAAAAATAAATGAAAATTTTACTGTTGTAAATGCTGCTTTTGTATTAGAACTCAGAAAGCTACGGTTTGGCGCGTGCGCAGTTTAGAATACGGTAGCTCTGTGGCTATGACGCCAAAAAATATTACGCCTCGTTTTGCACAGTATCTTACGAAATTTTTAATTAAATGATTTTTTAAAATTATACCTAAGAGTTTTTGAGTTAAATTAAACGATTTTTAATTTAAAAAAAAAAACATTTATGACGATTTAATTTTAATTTCTGTTTCCACAAGATACACGAAATAGTAGCATGGGCATAACAATAACATCTACAGTATACAAAGCAATGCAAGTAAACTTCCGCGCCCAAAGTATTTTTTATAAAAAATAGTGCGGAACTGACATTGTTAAAAATTTCATGAGAAGAGTTAAAATAAACAAAACATTTTGAAAAACGTTGAAATTAAGATACAGTTAATATTTTGCGATTTATTTAAAGCATTTGTAACTTTAATGTTTGTTTAACTTTTTTTGAAAAGCAACATTTCCGTAGTACATTTTAAACAGGAATCGAATCGAGGTTCAGGTGTACCGTGAATATTTACGATTTTAAGTACCGGCAGAGATCGTGGTACCGGTATTTAAGATTTTTTTAAATTTATTGTCGTGTCGCATGAAAATTTAAATTAGTAAAAAAAAAAAGCGTTACAAACTGAAATTAGTGTAGAAAATCATGAATTATATTAAATCGGAGGCAATTTAAATTAAATTAGACCGAAATTTTCGCACTTAAAAAATTCGACCAACGAAACAAACTACGAATCTAAATTATTATATTAATTAAATAATTATACACATCTTAAAACTTTTAAATTTTTACAAAAATTAAGCTTTATAGGTTTTTATTTCTTTTATACCACAAGTGTTTTATAAACCAAAGTGATTCAAATTTTCATAAATGGAAAATATTTGTAAGTTACATTTTTATTCGTTAAAATTTTAAAATTTTTGTGCAACTGTAATTTGACAAATAATCGGTTTCTACAGCTTCTCCTGCAATTTCTAGCACCTATTCTAACGACTCTTTTTGAGCGTCATTTTCTTCAATATTTTTTAAATTTTGATTAGTTTGAGTTAAGTGCAAATTAATATTTCCATTATATTTTTCTTGTGTTTTTAAAACTTTTTCTAACAATTGTTTTTTTTAATTTCATGGTTACTTAAACTTTTATAAACGCTAGCTAAGGTAAGCAAGGCTCTGCGCACCTCAGAATGTTGTTCTCCCAAATGCTTTTGTAAACTAGGTACGGCCGATTCGAAATATTTCTTAGCTTTCTTATGTTTGCCCAAAGCATTATACGTATTTCCTAAATGAATTTGTGCTTGCGATATTACATAATCTTTGTTTTTTAAATGTGTTTTTCTAAATCAAGTTTCCTAGTCGCGACAGTGTTCCGGCTACTTCAATGCTTTCGTCGCCATAATGAGGTTTTTTAATATCTAACAGCTTTTCTAATAAATAGATTTGCCGGTTTGGATCAACAAAATCAAAAACCGACAGCGTTAGCCATTCTAATACATCTTCGACAAATTCTTCTCGAATTTGTTTCTTTTTTTCTGGATTTTTTTGTGTCGCGGCAAAATTCTCTACGTGATCTAAAAATACATCTAAATGAGGCAAAATGAATCGCACTTTCGAACAATCAGCTTTAATTTCAATATGAGAATTAATAAAAATTTTTATTAAGCGAAATGTTTTTTTTATTGTTTTGTGGGATTTGTTTTTCTTCTCTAACTCGTTCCTCGTAATTCGTTGTACTATTTCATGAACATCAACTTTCCCATTTTTCAAAGTTACTAACGAAAACCGCTGTAAGGATTCTGTCGCACTTCGCAAAACTTTCTCATCTGTTATGAAATTAGAAAAAACTTGTAAAATTGGAATTCTATTAGGAGCTAAATACGCGAGTATATTTAATATTTGCAAAGTTTGTTTCCCGAAACAACTCTGTTTGATTGTTTTTGTTGCAATTTTCCACGTTTTTCGCAGTATTAACTCGTGTTGATCATGTTGAGGTACAGGTGGTTCCGAAATAAAATTTTGATATTCGCTGAATGGATTAAAATTTAATACATTTTTCTCCACATTTTTGGCGGCTTCCGATTCTAATAAATTTTTCTCGAACAAATCCGAATAGTTTTTAACGGTAAAATAATTTTCGCCCCAAAATTCATTCGACTTATTAGCTACTTTTATATAAGAAATTGCTTGAGTTAGAGCTAACGGTAAGTTTTGTAATTGTTCTACTAATATTATCACGTCTTCCTCGTCTTTATCGATATTTAATACAGAACGATTAACAAATTCTACCGACTCAGTTTGCGCGAAAACATCGAGTGGTAAGGTGGGTATATCATCCCATTCACCATGACGCGATGTGATTATGATAAAAATAGAATAATAATATAGTTCTTTCGGGAGAAATATTTCGAATCCCTCCTCATCATTTTGATTATTTTTTAACTGAGGCGCGTTATCAAAAATAAAAAGGGCTTTTCTTTTGGAAAAATACAAATAAATCTCGAGCATTAATTCATCGATGGATTTTGCTTTCCCGTTCGCATTTTGAATTTCTATAAACAAACTTTCGGTGGCTAATCTGCGAACGGAATCCCCAACTGAGCTACGACTGTCAGCATTTATCCAAATAATATTATCTTCGTAATGTTTACCGTATTCGGCGACGTATTGTCGGGCTAATTCGCTTTTCCCTACCCCGTTACCCCCGAAAACGCTCAAAATTTGAGGAGAATTTTTCGCCGCGTTGGAGTTATGTAATCCATCGTGCACGCCCTTTAATTCGTCTTTTCTGCCGGTAAACGAACGCGCGGGTTTTTTCACGTCGAAACAAATAGGTATTCGTAGAGATTTTGGATAAAAGCGGTTATTTTCAGTTAAAAATTCATCACTATTTTTACACCACGTTTCTATTTTCTGTTTTACCTCCGCGTATACGGTTTCACTGTCCGCTTGGTCTACGTTATAAGCGGATTTAATTTTGGATTTAATGACGTTTTTTAGCTGCTCTTCACTGGGTTGACCAAAACAAAGTTTGAATTGCTGGAAAAATGCGATTATTTCCTCGTTGGTCACTACGTCGAACGGAAGCGGGAATTTGAAATCATTTTTTTCCCCTTTCCGTCTCGAAATTAATTAATTTTATATCGATATTTTTCATATGTTCGATTAATTCCAACTCGGTTTTTTCAGCAAATTCGTTTCGCATTTTTAATTCTGCGAAAAAGGAATTTCTGAAAATGTTATCGTCCGGCGTTAAATTATTTTCGCTGTGTAAAAAACCCATTTGAAACCCGAATTGCTGACCGTTGCTATTAACAAATACTTTTTCTGTTAAAGAAGAGTAATATTTTTTTACTAACCCTCGATTATGAATTTCCGAAATTGCTTCGCTATCGTTAGGAAATATGTTTTTAATTAGTTCTTTACATAACTTTTTGCATTCGGATTCATTAATCAGAGCCTCGATGATTTGTTTATCATTTTCGTTATTTCTCAGAGAGAATTGATAGTAGATTTTATTTTCCATAATAAAGCTTAAAAAATTACTTTCATCTATTTCAAATTTTAAAATATTTTCATGGTTAAATTCCTCATGAGCTACGTCTGCATTTGTAAATACGACAAACTCGCAATTATCAAAACTTTCTGAAAATATCGAGTCATCCGTATTATTCTTTCGAAAATTATTTTTAATTTTTCGATAAGAAATAAAATAATTTTTTAAGCGTAAAACCTGCTTTTTAAAGGAGCTCGATGATAATAGCCTATCGAATGTAATTTTTTCCTTCTCGTTGTAAACGCTATCTGTATGTTTTGCTCCCATGAAAATCACTTTCCAATTTTCACCATTACTGAATCGATATTTAAACACAACGTCGGCAAAATCATAGGCGTCCTTCATATTTGCGGCCAACATAAATCGAACGTTTTCTTTGCTTTCATTTTTCTTAACTCCTTCTAATAGAAAAAGCATAGCTAATTCGATCGCGTACAATTGACCACTGGAACCTGAATTACCTTCTTTCCTACTAAAAGTAGCCTTAACCAATTCTGGATTTTTGCCGTCGCTCATGTAATTCTGAATTTCTTCTCGAGCTAAATCGAACGCTAATTTACCATCATTATTTTTTATATCAACATCCGGGTTTTTCTCCATTAAAACCTTTATTATTTCTAAGTTTCCTTTCTCAGCTGCCAGATGGAGGGCGGTGTTTCCCTTATTTGTTTGCGCATTTACGTCTACCTTTTTGCATTTTATCAATAAATCAACAATGTGTTTGTGATTCTCCAGAATAGCGTAGTGTAACGGGGTAAACAAATCGTTATTTACGGCATTACAGTTGGCTCCTTTGCTAATGAGCAACGTAGCTATATCTAAATAGCCTTGTCGACACGCGTATTGCAAGGGAGCCAGTTTGTTCTCAGTTTCAGCGTCGATATTTACAGTTTCATTTTCCAATAATACTCGCACCACTTTAAGGTTGCCTTTCACCGCAAAATGCAACGGTATTAATTTTCTAATGTCCGCTGCATTAGCGTTGGCGTTATTCGCTAATAAATATTCAGTTATTTGTAAATTTCCGTATTTGGCGCTGAAATGTAAGGCTGTGTATTTATGCCCAGTAGCTAAATCAACTTTATGTCCGCGTTCGATTAAAAATTTTACCACCTCCAACTGACCGAATTTTGTGGCCAGGTGTAACGGGGTCCAATTAAAATAGTTTTTGGCGTTAACCGTGGCGCCGTTTTCTACGAGTAATTTCATCATCGGCAAACTTTTAACCGCGAAATGAATGGGTCGTTCGCCGTTGTTGTTTTTTTCGTTCAAAACGTCAATCAGCTGTTTGCTATTCATGGCTTTAATTTTAACGATGATTTCGTTAACGATTTCCATTTGACCGCTTTCGACTAAAAAATGTATAAATGGCGCGTAAACCGATTTATTGCCGATTAAATTGATTATGAATTTTTTAATTAAGGCGTCGTGCTTATAGGCGTATTTCCACAGGACAACGATATGCGCGGCGTAAATAATGGTTTGTTCTTTTTTGGTCAATTGCTTAACCACCAGTTCCAATACTTTTTCCAACATTTTTACTTCGTCTCGTTCATTCATTTGCTTTTTAATCGTTACTCGGAGCAAATGATGCACGTAGAAATAGTGTCCTCGAAGACTAATTAAGGAATACGTTTCTAATATTTTGGCAATACTCATTAAGTCTTGCGCGTCTTCCATTTCCCCCAAAAATAGTTCCTGCGGAATATTATTCGGGGCTAGAAATGAGATCAGTTTTAAGATGAAAAGCGCTTTTTGCCCTCGCTCATCGCTTTCTAATTTTTCTAAGGTTAATTTTAAAACATCGTGAATCAATACACACGATTCATGCGCATCGCTGGGTAATTTTAAATCCGCTTCTGAACAGTTTTTGAACAATTCTAAATAATCATTAATTGTAAATCTTAAATTGCGTTCTTTGCACTTTTCGTCCGAATTTTTAATGTAACATACCGCGTGTTGTAAAGCCAAAGGAAAACTGTTTAATAACACGATTAATCTATCGACATCTTGGATTAAAGAATCATCGACAATCGATAATGATTTTTTCACAAAATTTGTGGCTTCGGAACGATTAAATGGGGTTAACTCAACGTTTTCAAAGGTCAGCTTTTCGTTTTCCCCTTCAAATTTTTGTCGCGATAATATTATAATTTTGGGTTTCACTTTTTGGCATTTGTAATTTTGCGTTAATAGCGCATCTACGCTATGGAGACTTTCCGTATTATCTAATATTATTAAACTCTTTCTCTGGGAGAGCTGTTCATAAATGGCATTGACCATTGACGACAAGGGCTTGGTACCCCCGTCGTCGTCTTTGGCGTCCACATTGAGCTTTTGAGCCAATCGGAAATAAGAATCTACGATGGTTTCCTGACTTTCCGCGTTTATCCAGATAACATTGTCCTCGTTAGTATACCTAGTAGCCGCGTATCTAATTAATAATTGACTTTTCCCCACTCCTCTCATTCCGTAAACAACTACTACCATCCCTTTTTCTAATTCGTTTTCAATTCGGCTCATGATGTCCACCCTACCGGTAAATGATTTCACCTGCTCTTCGACGTCGAACCAAGCGGCAGTTATAATGTTAGAGTTTCTACTTTGTTTTCCCTTATCAATGATTTTAGCAATCGCATTTTTCACTAAATTGTTTTTTTGGTAACCCATTTTCGCGCTTTTAATTTCTACTTTTAACTCGTCAATTTTTTCTCCCAATTCCTCAAACCCTTTTCTATGTTCCTCCCGCCCTGCTTTTATTTCCAATAAAATATTGAATATTCCCGCCTGCAATTTATTAAAATACTTCTCGATATTTAAATTTTTGATATTGCTTTCTATGCTGATTAATAGGTTGGAATCGCTTTCGATTTGAGCGCTCATGCTTTTTAAAATACTCAACTCTTCTAAAATTTCGTCCTTAGTTTCATTAAGCAACTCTTTCACTCTAACCGCCTCTAAACAATTATTATTGTCGCAACTACAATTGCGTTCAATTTTTTCGAAGTAATTTAAATTCGTTCGCAAACTGTGCGGTTCAAAAATGTATGAATAGTTCGAAAATTGATCACTTTGATTTATTAAGTTCGTTTCCGCGTACCGGTAATTTAAATGGCCCTCGTCCCAATTTTCGGATTCGAAGCAACGTCTAAACCCATATTTTTCACTTTTACATTCCCCGTTTAAAGTTTTATAATATTTTCTACCTGTTTCCCCGACTGCCACCAACCCAACTTTTCCGAACAAACTCGCCGTTTTCCAATTGCGTGAAAAATCTCGAAAAACATACTTGATAGTAAATCCCAATTTCATTTTGTGCGGATTAGGTATCGGTGTATTTAATATCGGTTCCACTTTCGACTGGCCTAACGTGACGCCTCGTAAAATGAGCGCTTTTAAATCCGCCGCGGATTCTAACGGACATTTGCTGACGTACTGAATGGCTCGGTTCATGGCGTCCCTGGCCAACAGTTGCATGGCTCCTTTCGCTCCTAAATCGCTGGTCACGCGGCCGAATTGCAGCTCGAAACTTTGAAATATATCTAATCCGGTCTCCACTAACATTTGATGGAAGTTCGGTTGGTCGTTCTGGAAGTTTTCGATTAATTCCGTCAAGTTGTTCACTTTTTGAACGTGATGTTCGCTGCCCAACTTGTTTCCGACTTCCTTTGACACTTTCCCACCGATGAGCGCTCCTAACTGCGATCCAGCACCCGGCAGTCCGATGGCCAAACCGATAGCTCCACCTAAGATTCCGCCCGAAATTTGACCAATTTTTTCCGTGTAAGAATCCGAAAATTTTCCAGCTTTTTTCACTTCGCCTTCCATTATCATTACGTAGGAGGCGATTTTAGCTTCAAATTCCTTCACAAATTCTACCAAAATCGATTCTACGTGATCGGTATTTAAACTCGTTGTTTCTTCGTAATTTTCGATATTTGTTGAAATTTCGTCATCGTTTAATGCGACATCATTTAGTATTGGCTCTTGTCTTAAATCAAATATTTTTATCGGGTTAATTTTTTCTTCGTTATTGCATGGAGCATCGTCCTGTATGGCGCAGCAGTGATCTTGAAATTCAGGAAGGAATTTTTGATTTCCGATGTTAATTATGTGGATTATTTTACTCGTATCAACTTCATCGTTTAAAATTTTTGTTACTTTTGATCCGTCGAACCAGTCTACCTCACTCTCTGGGTCGTCGAGGTAAAGAATGTGCATGCCTAGGTTAAAGTGCTGGCAAATAATTTTACCTTCAATTTCTGGTACGAACGCTCTCAAACGAAGATCGTCATTCTTCAGCTTTAAACTGGAGAGATAGTCGTTCCATAAAGTTTGTTCATCGAACGTCTCGGAAGGGTTTAGAAGGCACTTTTTGGCTTCGTCGATGACCAACTGCTTGATCCAGCCATATTGAACGCTGCATTCGTAACAGATGGTCCTCAATTCGTCGGGTGTAGGAGCGTCGCCGTTCCATTCTACGACGCGCTGCACACATTCGGAAACAGCTTCGAAAAATGAGCTGTTTTGAGTCAAGTCGTAATTCGATGTTTGATCGGTGTTTTCTGCGTTTTCACGTTTTTTAGTAAAACGATTTTTAAGTTTACTCGGAAGTTCTTTCACTTTCTGTGGAAATTAATACCGGTAATATATTTATTATACAAGATTTAAAATCGTAATCAACGTTGAATTTAAAGAAATAAAAGCGTTTATATTTTAGTTTTTTAAATTTACCTTCACGACTGTACTCATCATGGGATGGTGCTTTATAGATTTGACAATAATGAGTAAAATCTAAAATGTGGGAACGATTAAATTTAGAATAAAAATATGAAAATTAAATATAAATAAATATTTACCAGCTTTAGTGGTTTCAATTTGTTTACAAAAAATGTATCGCAGTAGTAACGAAAATAAATCACTGGATTTTAAAAATAGTTTATCTTAACGGATATTTAGTTATCTCTAATTTTCCCCAAGGCAATTGAGCGATTACGTACGAGATAAAAATTTAACACTGCAAAAAAAAAAAAATTAAAAGAATGTAAACAGTAGGCAAAAAAAGTATTTGTTCACCCGAAAAAATCGTTTAAAAAGGACATTATTAAATGAATTATTGCGTCTAAAATATTTTTTTGGTCTGTGATAAAATACATTTATTTTAACGTTTGCAAAAAATAATTATTAGTATTTACCGGTATTAAAAAAGAAATTGTAGTTAATTTTTTGCAAAAAAAAAAAAAAAAACTATTTTAAGCTAGGGATTGTTGACATGTTGAAAGAGAAAAATAATTTCTCTAGGAAAAATTATTTGTCAATACATTTGTTTTTTAATTTAAGGAGAATTATATTCGTATAATATTTATGTTACGGCAATCATGGTAAATTTAGTCCGCACATCATCAGTGTTTTTTGTTTACTTGTATTTTTGGAATAACAATATGGGAAAAGTTCACAGCACCAATGCACCATCAAATTCAAATTTTTTTGGACCGTGCTCATTAATTACCGGTAGTTTAAAAACAGTCTAAAATAATTTGAATTATCTCTGCAATAATATTTTACTGGTTTGAGTTAGGTACTGAATCCACCTTGAAAACACTCGTGCTGAAATTAGGGTACTGTATTCAAAAATTGTCTAGACTGTAATCGGAGCGGAGTAACGTTATGCAAATAATATTTTTTAAAAAAAAGTGTTTAAAACTTTATTGCAGAACATGTGCTTCGTTACCTTCGTATCTGCAGTTTATATAATTTTATCGCCGTTATCGGTTGAAGGTGTTAAAAGGATGATAAGATTTATTTGTTATTTTCGTTGAAACTGTAATCTCATGATTGTGTCAGTGAAGAGATAGAATGATTAACGCGGGCGCTTAATGAAATGAGGTCAAAGTATCCTAGGACAGTAGAGTCGCCACTCACTCTGCGCCAAATTTGAAAATTTACAAATGTTGGGCTATTTTTTTTTTTTATTTTTATTTTTTATAAAGAACTGAAATTGGTCGAAATTATCGCTGACACCCGGAATTAAACCGCGACTCACCAATACTTGCAAGATAAGACCACGATCTATGATAAGTGTAATAGCAACAAGTATTATTACTCGTATTTTGAGAAACAATTAATTCCGCCCAAAAATTTATTATTTTGTAATGTTGTCAAACTTGAGTTTGGCCCTCAAAAAGAAGTAACTTAAAGAATTTGTTTCAAAAATAAAAAGTACAACAACTTGAAATTCAATTGTTGATAAAAATATTACCTTAAAATACTCATCTACTTTTTAATGAGTCACGTTGCGATATCTCGAGATTTATTTAAGATGCGACACGGCAATACTAATATGAAATTTTTGGCAATGTAATGACGTCACAAACCTCTCTCTCTCTCTTTTCAGTACCGTGTGTTATTTTTAATATACATTTTAATGAAATTGAGCCTAATTTTGCATTTGAATTAATATTTTGATAATTGAAGCAGGGAATTAAATATTTATTTTGACAAGTAAAAAACATAAATAAAATGTTTAATTCAAAGATACGACACATGTGTGTTTTTGGCCTACGTGCGACATTCCGTGACCTCCATTCTTTCCAACTTCCAAGGACTAATACGTTACACAAGCGAAATATATTTTATTCGCAATGAGCAGAGATAGCTGGATTACAGCGGGAAAGTTCATTCGCATCTAGGGAAGGCGAAAAGTCGTAAAAGTTTGATCTTCCAGCGGAAAAGGAATGGGAAGTACAGTGTATGGAAAAGCTATTTTTATCCGTTTCTATCAAAAACACAGAATAACGTTCGTGTGATGAGATCAGCAATTCAACTTGGTTAAACACACAGGATTAACCGTTATCTTAGTATTATAATTACGGAGCAACAACTTATTAAATTCACCCGAGAAAAGGTAAACACAATGTCATCTGTAAATCTCGGTTATCTTATGTCTTCATTTTAAATATGGTGTAAATAAACCGGGTGTCAGAGAGACTTTCGCCTGTTCCAAAAATATTAATTAGCAAAGATAAAAATTTAATTCAAGAAATACTACCGGTCTTTAAAAAAATATAAAAATTTCAAATTTAATTTTTGACATTTATTCAATAATAATGAAATAAAAATGGGATACAGTATCTATTTTTAAAAACAATACATATAACTGGTAACATTGCTACAAACATTCAATACACTCAAGTTTCCCTTTTGCATTCATTTTTAAACTTAGAGAACACATAGAAATTTAAAGCATTTATAATTTTAAAACAGAAACAATTTTGGAATAATTTACTAAAAATTTGTAGATTTTTTTTTAAAATAATCATTATTATTCAATCAATGTTATTGGTGCTAATTTTTAAATTCCTAACTTTTATTTACTATTAAAAAAAAAATTAGGGTGTTTGGAATTTTTCTAAGAGCTAGACAGTTTTTAAGTTTAAATTACACGAAATTTGGGTAATTCATGTATTAAGCAGGCCATGTCAAATGTTTTAGCTATCATTATAAAATAATTAATTTATCGAAAATCTGTTTTGACTATTTTATTAATTGCAATAGAAAAATCAATTTTTTCTAGAAGTATGGGAAAACGAAAGCCGAAAACGAAAGACAAAAATTTGTCACCCAAAAAGACAAAGCTTACAACGGATAAAAAACGAGGAAGAAACGACGACAATGTTGCGGGTCCTAGTACTATTAAAATGCCAAAGATCGTGGGAGATCACAGCACGGGCGGGTTGAAAACCAGTCAACACGGAGTGGCTTATCAGACCAAATTGTTAATGCTGTTTTATAAAAGAGGAGTGGACCAAAACCTTTCGTTTCGATTAACCACCGAGTGGCCCGAAGCTGAAAAATTCGACGACGCGGTGTTCATCTACGAAAAAGCGGGGAAACAAGTGCACCGTTTTCTACAAGCTAAGCATAAACAGAACGAAAGTTTAAGTATTTCCGTCAGCGATTTATTCAACGTGAGTAGCGGCGATTTTAGTCTGCTCAAATACTTCGATTCTTACTGCAAAATCAAGAAAAACTCGCTATTTAACAACCCGGAAACCGAACTGGAAGACTTCATTATCTGCACTAACATCGGATTTAATTACCAAAGTAAAGTTCGAAATGAATTTCGCTTATCGGACGATATCTTCGATGAGGTCGAGACAATTGACAATATTTTAAAAACGAAATTAACGCGTTTTAAAAGTGAATTCGACGGTAAAGACGATTTAATTTTCGTTTTTGAAAATCATTCGAAATGCAAATTTGACGAAAGTGACGTCACGGAGTTTTTTCAAAAACTAAGATTCGCCGTTAATTATCCGAACGAGGAAAAATTATCCGAAATTCTCGAAACCGAACTCTGTCAACAATTTAAATTAACGCAATCGGAAATCGCCTATCGAATTTTTTTCGAAAAAATGTACAATTGGTTCAAAGCGAAAGAAGGAAAATTTCGACGCGAAAGCGATTACAAAGACATGATTATTAACATCGAGCAACAATTATCCGTCGTTAAGTTGTTGGGAATGAGTATTATGCGCAGAAATTATTTATCCAGTTTAAAAATTTCGTTTAAGGAAGAAACTTTGAACAAAATCAAAGACTTCTTAAACTCGAAAAATGACATTTTATTGCTGAAAAACGAAATTTCCATCAATTTAAGCTCGATCAAAATCAATCAGTTATTGCCACCAAATATCGATACCGAAAACGAAGCTGACGATAGCGTTATTTTCCTCAGTTTATCCACGGCGAAAAATTGCATCAAACAGATCAATCAGACATTAGACAGCTCCAGCTTAAAGGGCAAAAGCACACTTTTTGTGGTGGAATGCGACGCGGAGAGCCAAATGAACGTTATTTTATTAATTAACAAATTAATTAGTGAAATCTCCGATCTAAAAATTCGGATTATTTTTATCGAATCTTTGAAGTACAATTACGCCGAAGGTATTAAATCCATGCTCGAAGATTTCAGTCGTTCCGTGAATGAAACGCATCTTTTAGACGAAGAAAATAATTATTCGCATCTCAACTCGGAAACCCAAATTCAGTTATTGAACAAAATAATAACGTTTCAAGGCGAAGTAATCCAGATGAAAGAATTAATTTCTCCTGAAAATGATGATGAAAGTTTGATGATAATTGATTCCGAAACTATTATCAAGTTGATCGACGACGAGTTAATCGAAGTCGGAACGGCATTATTAAATTTGGGCGAAATCGGTAATTTTTACGTGGAACGAAAATTATGCAGGCTCACCATTTTAAAGAAGGATTGTTTATCCAACGAAGATGCTATTTACGCCTTCAAGTGCACGTTCGACCCATCGTTTTTATCTTCCCAAAAAGTTTTAATCGTGGAAAATGTTAATTCGAAAGCGGATTACGATAATTTATGCAAAATCAACCCGGAGAAAATAATTCATTGGTTGGATTTGAATGAAAATAAACAGATAGTTTGGAAATGGTCGAATAAATGTTTTTCGGAGTTGAGAAAACACGTAGATAATATGTGCGAAGCCAATGAGATTTATCAACCGGATGATTTTTCAATAAGCGAGAATAAAATCTTGATCATATCCGCCGAACCGGGAATGGGAAAAACTACCATTTTAACGCGTTTAGCTCACTTTTCCAAAGCCAAAAATAAAGCCCAATGGATCGTTCGAATCAGTTTAAACGATTACACCGACGATTTAAAAGATTTAATGCTGGATGATTTGAAATCGGTTCAGGAATTTTTGGTGAAAGCCGTGGCTTTGAAAAGTAATTTCGAAAAACAATTGTTTTACAGTTATTTCGAGCGGCCGGAAAAACTCATCATTTTATTCGACGGTTTGGACGAAGTTTCGCCGCACTATTATAAAGAAGTGATAACTATGATTAAATTGTTGATTAATCGCGGCGTTTTAGTGTGGTTAACGGCGCGTTTGCACTTGAAAGCTGCGGTAGAGAACGATTTTTGTACATTTTCTTACGATTTAGTGCCGTTCGACGAGAAAAATCAAAAGCAATTCCTGACTAGTTTTTGGAAAAAAAGCTTTCAAGTTGATGGAGAAAAAGCGGCAATTTTTCTCAACGAAATTATGCTTTTAGTATCGGAATCGTTGCGAGATACGGAGAGAGAGTTTATGGGAATTCCTCTGCAAACGCAAATGATAGCGGAAAATTTCGAAAACGATATTCACGTATTTTGCTCGTCGAAGGCCGGAGAGAAAAAGCCCAAATTACCCAAAAAATTGAAAATGTTGGATATGTACGAAGGCTTCGTGAGAAAAAAACTGGAAATTTACAGCTACGAAAAAAAGCGCGAAAAACACAGTAACGTGACGGTCATCAACGATAATATCGAGACTTTCGAGAAAAAGCGTCAAAATCATCAGCTGTTATCTTTATTCGCGCTGTATAACCGGGAACACGTGGAGAACTTTCTCTCGCCCTCCGCTATCGTCGAAGCGGAGAAATTCATCTCCAACATCGAACAAGGTTTGGATTTAGTGGGCATCGTCATGAAAATCAACAACAAAAAACCCATCTTCGTGCACCGAACTTTCGCCGAGTTTTTAGCCGCCGGATATTTCGCCGAAAACTATTCCCAGCCCAAAATCCGTCCGTTTTTAAAAACTCATTTATACAAAGACGAATATCAAGTGATTCGCCATTTCTTAGACCGCATTTTAGCCAAAAATCATCAGTTAATCACCGCCGTATTGAATCGAGACGTCAAACGGATCAACGATTTAATCCCCGATGAAGAGCAACTCACCACTTTGGACAACGCCGGTCGATCGGTCTTGCACTTGGCCGCCTCTTTAGGCTTCACTTACATCTGTAAACAACTGATCGCCGAACTGAAAACGCGTTTGAAATTAGGGGTGATTGTCAATAGCGCTGACGAATTGTTCCTGTGGAGCCCCTTGTTATACGCAGATAACGAGGGCAGGTGGGAAGTGGCGGAGGTGCTTTTAGATAACGGCGCGGACGCCACTAACATGACGAAAATTGACGTCATCGATGCAAATGTGGAGGAACACGGTGATACTCAATTGCACGTTTCGGCGCAATTGAATTTTCTGCATTTAGCCAAAATTATTGTTAAAAATAATCCGCAGTTAGTGCACGTTAAAAATAAAGATTATTGCGGGAGAATGCCCTTAAATATCGCCGCCAAATTTGGTCATATGAAAATGGTGCAATTGCTGGTGGCCAATGGAGCGGACCCTTTGCAAATGGACGACAAAGGAAATACCGCTTTGGACGAAGCTTCGATCGGAAATTACATGGATATTAAGAAGTTTTTAATTAGCGTCATAAAAAATGTTGGGCTAGTAAAAGTCTACACATTGCCACCCAAGAGAACTTCCAATAGAATTAGGTTTTTAAGAAACGAAACTTTCCCTAGAAATTATTATTAATCTTCAAAGCTAATGCTGAATGATCTTGACAACAATTATTGAGATATTAAGAAGGAAAGTCCTGAGATTTTGAACGGGGATGTATATTTTCGATCACTGTGGGTATAAAAAGCCAAATGTTTTAGTTTCACTGTCGTTCTAATTATCACAAGTACAAAGATGTAATACAATTTTTACAAAATGCGTTTAATTTTGTTTTTGTATATATTATGTGAGTTATGCAGTATAATAATATAGAAATGTTTATTACATAGTTTTAGCATGTTTTGAAAATAATGCAAGTGCGATTTCTTTTACCCAGTTTTTTTTTTTAATTTGTTTGTTTATGTTATTACTCATCTCACTCTAAAAATATTAAATTAGTAGAATTAGTTGATCAATTAAATATAATATTGTCCACTCGACATCTTGTTTTAAATATATTTCGTGGTTGATTATCTTAGTGATTAATGCTAATTTTCGTTTTGAATATTGGTTCAGCACTTTAGCTCGAGCGTTGCTAAAATTAGATTTGAGTCGATGAGATTCAGTGTTTACATAATTTTACGTTCATTGAGTGTCCAACTCCATCGATGTTTTGATACAAGCAGCACCCTCTATCCAAAATTAAGGGCAACGTTTTATAGTTTTTTAGTACCGGACTTTTTAAAATAGGTTTCAATCCTTGAAATTCGTTCCATATTTTAGTGTAAACGCAAAAGGTTTGATGGAATCAGCTCTACTTTCCATCCAAATTTCATGTCACATCTTGTTTCGTCAGCAAAACTTGTAGTTTGCATTTCACAATGAGAATTGTCAACGGAGTTCTAAGTACTGGTACTAAATTCTATCAATCACTAATTCAGATTTTATTTTTTAAATATTGATACCCTATACATTTTTTTTTGATTTAAATAATATTTTTAAAAGTTTGTTTACATTTTACGCATTCTTATAAATAATATTCCGATTTTTCGATCTATTGCTATTTTTTTAAGCAAATTTTATACTATATTTTAATTTAATTTTGTAATTTTTATTTTTGAAATATTTTATTATTTTTGTTTATTAAGTTTCCATAGATGCAAATTTAGGTGAGAAAAACATATTCCATCGAGTTCCAATAATCTATTTCAAGAATGATAAAGCCCTTTATAATTATATTAAGGGCATAGCTATTTGCTCAATCAATGCAATTGGAATTGCCACATATTTTCTTATTCGCGTAAACAACCTTATTTTCATCTACACGAAAACAACCTTATTTTTATGTACACGTAAACACAAATTTAGGTAATACCGTGAAAGATGGTCGAAAAAAGCCTACTCGAAGTTTTGCAGCCAGTGCTTTCCGTAATTAACTTTTACGGATATAAATTAGGAAATGCTCGCAAAAGCGGAATCTTTAAAAAACTGCTCAATCGATTCCATTTACTTAATTTTTTAAATCTTTTGACATTTTCTGGAGTGCTCTACCTTAACAAAGGTGTGCTCAACGTGAGGTGTCAAACGCGGCTGCAAATCGCCTGGTTTTGTCTGCTCATTTTTGTCAACGCTTTGGTTTACTTCGTTTCTTACGCCAATTCAAAATTGAAACACTTCGTGGAACAATTGAATCAATTCCCAATCGGAAAACGCGGCGAAAATATTTTAAAATCAAAAATGCGCAAGTATTCTCTTTTCGTGCTTGCAGATGTCATTGTCGTTTCTGGTATTTTCATGACCGCGCCTATTATTTTTCAACCTGAATCGTCTAATGTCGATAGCGTCCTCGCGTGGCTGTTCATTTACGTCTTTCCTATGCTGGCGTATGTACTTCCGGTGTTGATATTTTCCCTCCCGTTTCTCTTTATCAATTGCCTGGTGGCCATTTACGTCCGAGAACGCTGGCGTGACGTCATTATGAATTTGAAACGCGCGCATTCACCTTTGAGAAAAGCGAAATTAATAGCAAAACTTTTTGAAGAATATTATCAACTGCAAAGATTAATTCAAATGACGAACGCGTTGTTTTCAACCCTTTTTACCGTGTTTAAGGTCATTGCTGCGGGATTAATGGCCGGTTTACTTAACATATTTCTAACGCACGAAATGGTGATTCAAGTGTGGGTGGATATCCCTTTATTTTGTTTAATTTTATTGTATTTTGTACCGGTGTTGTGGTACTACAAAGTTGGGCCTGAAGTTAATTCAATGGTAAATATATTTTAAACTTTTTGAAGGCAAAAGTAACTTAATTACTCAATTTAATTTAAATTTTATTAAAGTGCTTAGCTTTATCAGTTTTTTTTTTTCTTTTTAAAAAAACTACATTAAAATTATTTTAAACCCTAATCAAAAAATATTGAAATCTCAGAATTAAAATTTTGTTCTTGAATTGGTTATTTAGCCATCTCAAATTGCTCGTGTGTTATGTGACGATGTGTTAAGTGATGTACACTCCGCTTACAACTCGAAACTAATTCAAGTAAAAAAACAAACAATTTAATTTAATTTTAATTTATAGATAGCTATTTTAAACTTAGTACTGTTAATAAATTTACATTAGATGAAGTTTGACCTTCTGATTCATATTGTCCACATGACCTTTTCAAATGATGCTGCGTTTACGTTGTTCGGGGTACCATTGGATGGAGAAAATATTTTTATGGTTAAAAATAAATATTAATTAATTTTAATATTTTTTTACAATTATTTTTATTATTTGTAGTTATTGCTCGAAATCAACGATTTACGAGCAGACGCATCATTAGGGATTCCTGTGTTTCCAGGAGTTATCGGCGATACTCGATGTATCGTGTAATATTTTTCTTACAAATTCAAAAGTATTGGGTAAAAAGTATTAATATTGTTATTTCCGTTATGAATGTTAAAACTAAACTTTGTTGTCCGACATAAGTGTAGTTATCTTTGATTTTATAAGCACGATTTGTGCGCAGTAACATTATCCGACGTTAACACTAACGCTTTCATTTGTAAAAATGACAATACAGTATAACGGGAGAAATTTTTGTTTTTCCGAGTATTTAATTTTTTGACAGTCACACAAACATTCTTTAAAAATTATTACAAATCTTCATACAGTAGCCTATAAAATTAGATCCGTTAAAATTAATTTATGGAAGCCAACAAAAAAATTCATAATAATTATCCGGGTCGAGAAAATTTACTGGGCTGCGGTTTTTCATTGTTTGAAGAAGAAGGAAGTTCGAATAATTCTTGATGCGGTAAATTCTAAAACTTTTAAAATAAACACACCGTACTCGAAAGAAATTCAATATTTTCAAATAATCCTTACCATCATATAATAAGATGCGATAGATTTAGCTATTTCCTCCGAATTCTCGTCTCCGCTCGCGTAAATCTCATCGAAACATGTTCTCAGTCTATAAATAATGTCCGGATACCTCGCGAAATGCTGATCAGCGTAAACAAGAAATTCTTCTTTGCGGCTTCCATTGATGATAAAAATTGTATATAAGAATAATTATTAACAACGAAGTAAAACAAATATTTTAATAGTAAAAAGTATACTTACCTATTATTTCCTTTAAATTCTATCCATTTGACCATGAATGGAAAATAAGTATGTGGGTCGTTCTCGAGACGATCGCGCAAGAAGACGAAAAAATTGTCTTCAGTGTCCATTGCTTTTCGTTTACGCGAATCCTGTTCCGACATTCTCAATTGCACTCTTCTCCACTCGTACTGTATCAATAATTATTTTGGGAATGAATATTATTATTATCAAAGATCGTGTTATTATTGCTTTCAAGCAGATGATACCACTAAAACATTAAAAGGTCAAAGTGGAGGATTGCGTCATCTTGCGTCAAAAAAAAAATGATTATTAATTACCAGGTGTTTTTGTGCAAAGGTCTTTCGACTAATTTTAATCTAAACGTACTAAATTTAGATACAAAAATTTTATTAGAAATTATTACGTACAATTATCAATCTTTATTTTAATTTTACGTGCGAACTTAGTTTATGGAAGTAAGAAATCATTTCATAATAATTATTCTAATTCGAAAGCATTTACTGTATTTTGGGCTTTGATCGTTTGAAGAGGAAGAGGTCGAGGTCAATGAGTTATTTAGTAAATTACGGATAAAAAACAATTATTCACGAGTTAATTTTGTCAAAAGCGTTTACGTAAACGTAGTTAAAGACGTCATTAATTGTGCGTGCAATAATTAATTTTCTTCGATTTTACCGTATTAAAAAATAAATTATTCGACACAATTATTATTTCATGCTAACAAAGAGTTAGCAATAATATTACCAAAAATATTAAATTTCCGCATATAGTTTCAAGATAAAAATTTAGTTTCGAATATGAATTAATATTACATTTTAAAATAATAATTACAAACGATGAAAAAATGAGTGCATCATTTTTAATATCAGCAAAAATACTTTAATAAAATAAGAGATCGGCTTTGTTTACATTTGTTTTCGATAATTAATTCTCATGCAAATTGGGCAAATTAGTGAAATTTAATTTTAAAATATGATGTTGGAATAATAATCATTAAAATGTATTCATATTGTCTCCTCAATACGAATATAAAATTTACTGAATCTGATGAGCGAAGTTGATTTTTTCCGGGCTTTGATCGTTTGAAAACGATATGGCATAGGGGACTGATTGGCGCGATTCAAAAGCAACCTAAAACGTCATAATAAACAACTCGAATATATTTTAATAAGATTAAAGCAAGCATACTGTACGGTCGAAGTCGGTGAGTCAGAAATGGTCGGAAACTGTATCCCAAACTTTTTTTGCGGTTGGGCTAGTAGGACAGCCTCAGAAATCCCGACCAAATACGCCTTAACTGCGTGAATTAAGTCCGGATATTTGGACAAACATTCGCTAGCACTACCAAGCAGTTGCTCCTTGCTGATGCTTTTGGTGAAACAAAAAGTAACAACATTTTTTTTATTTTTAAAACTGTAAAAAATTAAACTTACTCGTTCCGCGTAAATTTTTTCCATTCGTCAAAGAACGTGGTAAAAGTGAGTACGTCTTCGAAGAGGCGATTGTGTAAGGTGACTAAAAAAGTAGGATCAGGATCCGTTGCTTTTCGTTTACGCGGTTCCTTCTCTCCCCACATTTTCAATTTTTTTCCGCTCCAATCTCGTATTATGTTTTCGAAGGAATCGCTTTCTCAGCAGATGAGGTTCAAGAATGAAGCGAACGACTAATAATTCTTAATAAAAAACAAGGTTACGAACATTTTGTGAGATTGCAGAGATGAGGTCAACGTTGATCATTGCGACATTTTAAACTGTTAAAAAATGAATTAACGCCGAGGTAAAAGGCCCTAATCTACTGTAGATAAAAAAAACCGGCTATTTTTTTATAAATGTTAATTTCTCTTAAAAATTAATAATTTTTAATTCTAAGCACAAATTTTCAAATTCAGGGTTAGCAATTTTATATTAAGCAATTCATAAATAATAAATTAAAACTATCATTCCATATGCGTGCGCTGTATTATTTTATTATAAACAAAACCGATTACAATTTACTGAACAAATCAAAATTTAAACAACCGTTTAGGAATTAAAACTGACATTTTTAATTAATTTTTCTTTGATAAAACTTAAATGCGGTCATTTACACGTTGTGAGTGTTTCGATACTGTTTGTTAATTCAAATTAATTTACGGAAGTAAAAAAAAAAAATATATAAGCTCAAAATTTTCCGATGCGAAACAATTGACTGAATCTGATTACCATTGTTGATGTTTTCGCTTTATCATCGGTTACTTGTTCCCAAAAGCCATCTAAAATTGTATAATAAATATACGTGAATTAATTTACTAATTTAAAGCAGTTCATACTGTTGAATCCGTTGCTCCAGAATTATCCGGTAGAGACTTTTGTTGTTTCAACTGTTTTTTTTTTAAAATATTATAAGTGAAAATTATTACTAAACTAAATTTTTTCTAAGGGTAATTGACTTTTAAAATTAGGATTGAAGAATAAAACTGCTTTGTTTACGTTTTACAATTTTACGGTATTGGTCTTAAAAAATGTTTTGTAGAACGTCATCGTAACCTGAGAAAGAAAATATTTTAATCTGCACAAATATTCGTCATTTGAAATGGTTTATTAGGTGATTGCGAGTTGACCAAATTAATAATTTAGCTGTTGCTGAATTTCATCTTGACAGGGAATGCTTGTTGTCTGGGGGGAAAACGCGATGCTCTAGCATTCAATTTTTGAAATTATTTACTAGGGGTGGGGGGAAAGAGAATAATTAAATTCGAAACTTATAATCAACGAGAATCTTAGCGTTTTATTAAATTTCAGTTATTAACTTAAGTTGGAGGAAATATTCGAAATTAAAAAACTTTTTAAGAAATAATTATATTGTTTCAGCATTATAAAAGTTTTGGGACGTTCCTAGTTTCAAAAACGTAGTCGCACAGACTTGATTTTGTCTTGCTTATTCAACCGTTCCGACCCTCAATTTTGGACGTTAAAATCTATGGGAGTTGATTTGTTTAATTCATGCACGGTTGCCATTAGAGATTATGTATGCAATTGCGTCAAATGTAAATTTAACTGTTCTTAATTGTTTGTATTGTTTGGCAAATAATATGAATAAAGTTTTTTTTATTTTTATTGTTTTTCGTACTAAAAAACGTCTGAGAAAAAAAAACTTCATCAATCCCTTTTATGTCTTCTAGTTGTACTACATGACAGCTAAATCTAAAAAAAAAATAGAAATAATGTGGAATACTTTTATTTATAATATTTACAAAAGCAACTTGTAGACAATTTTTATTTTAATTTATTATGCCGACAATCGCAAATTTTCTTTATATTTTTTTATGAAGGATATATTTTTAGTGTGATAAATTTATGTAACAGGTACCGGTACCTTACTATATATGAACATAATTCTGTTATAAAAGAGTTAGCGCAGCTTGTTTGTTAGGCCTGTTAAACAAGAAGCTGCACAATAATTATTGTTATCTCAATTAAGTTGCAAAGTAATAAGAAAGAGAGGCGTCAAATATAATTTTTAAAATATTTTTGCATTGGCATAAACATGAAACGAATAATTTTCTATTCTGGTTAAAGAATTGTGAGGCCAGAAATTTATGTTTTAAGTATAAAAGTTCTGTTTAAGTTTTTTTTATATTTTTCGATCCGAAACATCCGTGCGAATTATTTAAACCTGATAAGTGTAAAGATGATTGCGCTGTATAATTCAATGAACGCCAATAATGAAGCTCCAACATACAAGCCCACAGTTCCGCCAATTTCCGAAATCCCTGTCCATAACTAATCGATGAATTAAAAATAGTAAATTAAGCAATTTTAATCCAATATTTATTTGTACTGTACTTGAATGGCCGGAATTTCTTTAATGAGTGTGATTGTGCGAAATTTGGGATGTATGGTTAACCAACTGGAGGAGAGAGAACTAATGTTGAACATTTTGCTGGGATTTTCACCAATTTTAATGCTTTTCATCACTTCTGTTTCAATCACCACTTCTCTATATATGCACGTACATTGATTATTCTTGTTAAAAATAATTAAAGTTTTTATTAAAAATACCTGCAAGGGATTTGACATTTGCACTTTTCTCTTTCTTTGGGAAAAGTACCGTACAACTGATTTCTAAACAATTGATTTTTTGTATTGAAAAACAATTTTTTTTTATTTTAAAAATGACAATAGCATACCATATTGAGTATTATTGGGGTGAAATTTTACTGGAAATTCTTTGCGTCCTTGATGTTCAAATTCTCGAAGAGATGCACATTCAAATATTTCACTTCTATTAAATATACACGAAGATTCACATTCCTATCATACAGAAATTATATACCGGGTAATACAATAGTTTAAAACCTAGTTAAACTTGAATAAGCTTAAACATGAAATGCATTAATTACTGACTGAAAATAATTTGTTTGAAAGATTTAGTTTGCAATTCATACCAGATTACCTGTTGCTTTGCAATTTATTTTTAACAAATCAAATCATGATAGGAATTAATAACTCTCAGTTTTAATCAGGCAAACAGACACTTAACTTAGATATTCAATAAAAGATGGGTTCAAATTGAACTAATTTGGCATGAGGTTTATATGCATGGATCTTAACAATAGCATAGATAAGGCTCCTTAACTATGAGTTTGAATCACTTATCAAATAATAGTATAGTTATCATGTACTTGTTTGGTGTAGAGGTAAGGTGTTTCGTGTGAATGAAACACATTCATCCATTGGTAATAAGGTGAGGTTGGAGACACACATTGCGATGGATATGGCTCAGGCTCATGCTCATGAACCACCTACATTTACATTAATTTAAATTTTAATATTGCAACATAAACTTGATTTTAAATAATAGGTTTAGGTTACCGTGGAAAATGCAACATCATAGGAATATGAAGGAAAAATTTCAAGAGATTTTTCGAATTTAAAGGTGTTAGGAGAAGTTCCATTTGGATGGATAATCACGCTAGTTCCAAACGTTTTTGCGAGAGACAAAAATTCTGTTTCCGCCATTTTCAATTCAATCGTTAAACCTTGAAAATTATAATAATAATCCAAATTAGCTTTTTCTAAGATTGACTTACATTTTTTTATTATACTTTCGACTTTAAAATTATTTTTTTCTACAATTCCTGAATTAACGGTGACGCAATTTCCAAAAGATCCAATCGATGATTCAATCATTTTGCTGAAAATTTCGTCATTTTATAAAATTCATATTTTGGGTCGAAAATGCGATATAAAAGCGATTTCTGTTTGAGAAATACTTTAAGCACGATTTCAACACAGTCGTCATAATAAATTTTACAGGGAAAATTGCTGCAAGAATAAGAGAAGTTCAAACCATAAGTAACGATAGTTTGCAATGTTATTATTTTATTTCTATGGCTACTTTATATGAAGAAAGCATTTTAAAAAAATGACATGAGAAAAATCTATACCGTAGTTTGTTAAACGTGATTTTTTTTAAGAAAAAAAAAAATTAAAATCTGTTCAAAGTTTTATATTTCGCAATAATATAAAGTAAAAGTAAATAATAATTTTACAGTCAAACGGGAAAAAAATATAGTTTTCTGCAAACCAAAAGTAAATACTGGTAAAAGCTTTAAAAAAAATCAATTTTAATACATTTTTAAGTGCTTTTAACGCTCAATTGCCAAACACTATTTAACGCGGAACAATATTAAAAAATAAATAATGTATAACTGACCCAATCTTATTTTATTCCTATAGAAACTTTATATCGAAAAAGTTTAAGAAAAATACAAGTAGCCTACATTTGTTAATGTCGAATTTTTTTTAAAATTAAACTGTTCAATTTAAAAATTTTTAACAAAATATAAGTTGTCTAGACAAATAAAATAAATAGCTATCAAGTTTTAATTGATTTTACTTTATTTTTTAAAAAAATATATTTTTATTGCAGTCTTTCTTCCATAATAGTGGGGTTGGATAAAAAGGGCATTGGTTACTTGTTGATTGGGGTGAAGAAACGATCAAAAATTCTATATTAAATTTATTGTATGATTAAATTTAATAATTTAAAACGATTATAAATTCGAATTGGACGTTGTACAATTAGCGGAAGAGTAATAACTTTCGTTTTGTTTGGGCCTATAAGGCAGATTTATAAAATTCACTAGAACACGTGTTAAGTCTGCGAATAATACGCAGGAATGTTGGGCTAAATATCAGTTTCCTCGACTAAGCAGTTCTTTGCTGGCTCTTATAATGTAGAATCATAAATAAAATTGAAATTGTCACTAAGACTTTTAAAAGAAATAAGGTAAAATCAAAGAGAAACCTTGTCTCATTTACTGCCAAAATTAAACACTAAAAGCGCTCACCTACATGTAGTTAAAGACGATATTTTGTTGGAAAACATTATTTTATAATTTTAATAAAATCAGACAAATTTCTTATTTTTTCGATTCAAACACAAATTTGAAGTGCATATAGCTGACAATTTTCTGAAAATATTATTGTCAATTAATTAACTATTTTATCTATTTTTTTAACTGTAGGCGTTGAAAACACTTAAGTTATCTAAAAAATATGTTTCATATTGTCTATTTATATACGTCAGAATGGACTAGCGAATAAAGAAATCAGTCTGTTCTAGGCAAAACTAGAAAAAGTCTTTTGGGATTAGATAGATAAATTTATCCTAATACAAATTAGTCCCGCCCAAAGTAAAAGGGAGTCTCCTTTATTTCTCAAAACTAGAAAAACTTACAATTGAGCTGATTAAAACATTTTTGAATTAGAAAATGCTTAACAATTAGTTTCGATTTGTTGACTGGCTACAAAAATCTAAAACTAAAAAACTCAATTAAAAATTAAAATAATTTTAAATTGTGCTAAAAAAATCAGAAATAACCTAAATAGCCATCTAATTGTTTATAATCATAATACTGTTTTGCCAAATGCCGTATTGTCTGTAATTTTTTTTTAATATAAATTTGGCTGTTTATATAGTCGTAAATGATATTTCATTTTTATGTTATGTTCGACTTCTATGTAGTTTTGCATAAGAATGTCAACCAGAGAGCTCCTATACAAGTGTTGAGGATATGCGTCAACAACCCTTGACCAAAATAAGAAATAACAATTAATTAGAAAATGTGATCAGGAAATCACAAATGTGTCATATAGTTTTAACATTTTACTAAATTATTGTTTAAGTTGTAAATTATTATTGTGGCTGCTAATAAACTTTTTAATGCTCTTTAATAATTATTATGCAAATTATTTCAACTTGAAAAGTTTAAATATGATGGCGCTGTTTAATTCGATGAGAGCCAATAACGAAGCTCCGATGTACAACCCTACGGTTCCGCCTATTTCCGAAAGGACTGTCCATAACTACTTAATATATTTATTTATTTAAACCACTTTAATGCAATACAATTTTGTTGGTACTTGAATGTCCGGAATTTCTTTGATGATTGCGATTGTGCGAGATTTTGGATGTATGGTTAACCAACTGGAAGAAAGTAAACTAATGCTGAAACTTTCGCTGGAATCGCTACCAATTGTCACACTTTTCGTCACTTCTGTTTCAATCAGTACTTCCCTGCGCACTAATTTTGATGTGGTTTGTTTTTAATCAGACTGCATAAATGGCCACTAGATGGCGTTGGTGTTACAGTAGCAATAACGTGTTACACTAAAATATTTTTCTGCAAGTTCTCACTACATTAATTCAGTAATACAGTACAATAAAAGTTCTATCGTTTAACGTTTATTGTTTTAGTGTGCTTTTTTTCGCAAGTTCTCTAATAAAGTGAGGTTTGAGACACATATTGTGATGGATATGGTTCAGGCTCATGCTCACGAATCACCTAAGTTTACATATTAATATAAACACGATTTTAAATAATAGTTTTAGCTTACCATGGTGAAGGCAATGTCGAATGAACATGAAGGAGGAATTTCCAGTGTTTTTTGGAACTTAAAGGTGTTAGGAGAAGTTCCATTCGGATGAATAATCACGCTTGTTCCGAAAATTTTTTTATCCAGGAAAAGTTTTAATTACCGAAAAAATTTTTATCCAGGAAAAGTTTTAATTACCGAAAAATTTTTTATCCAGGAAAAATGTTAATTACTGAAAAATTTTTTATCTTGAAAAAAATTTTTTTTTATCTAGGAAAAATTTTAATTACCGGTTCTAAAAAATTTTTTATCTAGGGAAAAAATTTTTTTTTTATCCTAGAAAAATTTTAATTTCTGAAAAATTTTGTATCCAAGGAAAATTTTTTATCTAGGAAAATTTTTTTATCCAGGAAAAATTTTTTATCCAGGAAAAATTTTTTATCCAGGAAAAATTTTTATCTAGGAAAAAGATTTTATTCAGGAAAATATTTTATTCAGGAAAATTTTTTTATCCAGGTAAAATTTTTTATCCAAGAAAAATTTTCGTCCAGGAAAATTTATTATTTGAGAAAAATGTTTTATCCAGGAAAAATTTTTTTATCACAAATAAATTTTTTATCCAGGTAAAATTTTTTATCCAGGAAAAATTTTTTATCTAGGAAAAATTTTTTATCTAGGAAAAATTTTTTATTTAGGAAAAATTTTTTATCCAGGAAAAATTTTTTAGCCAAGAAAAATTTTTTATTCAGGAAAATTTTTTATGCAGGAAAAATTTTTTATGCAGGAAAAATTTTTTATCCAGGAAAAATTTTTTAGCCAAGAAAAATTTTCGTTCAGGAAAATTTATTATTTGAGAAAAATGTTTTATCCATGAAAAATTTTTTTATCACAAATAAATTTTTTATCCAGGTAAAATATTTTATCCAGGAAAAATTTTTTATCCAGGAAAAATTTTTTATCCAGGAAAAATTTTTTATCTAGGAAAAATTTTTTA
>JAQGAY010000323.1:0-31530 GCA_034698085.1 Polydesmus angustus | reverse complement strand
CTTTTCAAATAAAAATTATAATTTTATCACCCATCCCATATTTGCGGGAGGATGGCTGCGTTCTTCAAACAATCTCGCGCTCTCGCGAAAAGTAAATTTTAAAGCGCGTAGAAAAAGAAATAGTAATATCATTTGCGAGCTTAGAACTCGCGCAAATGAAAGGTTTACAATAAATCAGCAACAATTCTATCTCGAAAAGCTCATGGTCATTCAGCACAATCTTTTTATTTAAAAAAAAAAGATAACATTATGTTCTAACATGATTATTCAAATTTTTCTTTTTGAATATATTAAGCACCTCAGTGAAAATAAATTTGTTCTGGGAAAAACAAAACCATAAATTATTTCAATAAAAATATGACCGGTAAACGTTTTCAGAATTATTTTTTCAAAAAATTTTCCGCATACAAATAAGCGTTAAAATAATTATGGTAATTAATTCAAACGAATGGCTATTATTTTGATTACTCTTGAACGGTAAACAAAATAAATAGCAAAACGTGACAAAAACTAAATTACAGAATCTTGCCTAATTGCAAAATAAGTTTGTCGTGTTTACCATTTTACATTTCTAATGTTTCGAGTGGTTAATACTGAGCTCTAAATAAGATAATGAGTTCTTTAACACACAACATAATAAAGATAAAAAAAATTTCGGAATAGTCTCTCCACAACTTTTTTTTTTATTACTAATTTAATAAAAGTCAATGTCAACAGCGAATTGAAATATCTAGCAGATGTTATTACGTCAGTTGGAACCTCAAGCCAAAACAATACTATTTTTATATTGGCGCAAATTCGCTTTTGATGAGAAAGGAGCCCGCGACATAAAAATCCAACATAAAAAAGTAAACAACAACAATAATAATTTTAATTTTAAATAAAAAACAATTCCGCTGACGTTGTCATGTTAGTGAAAGCAAGACGAAACGCAGTGGTGCGAGGTACCCACTACCAGTGATTATCCTCACTCACCCACCCACACCATCCTTCTACCCTTTGGCCAAAAAAAAAAAAAAAAAAAGATCAATCATTGTGTATGGCTGAGATAAAACACCTTTCCATACTCTTGCCATTCCATCCCAATCCAGTTTGAGAGAAGGTGGTTTGGATAAACAATAAAACAACCAAGAAGTGAATGACCCTTCAACCCGATAACCTTAAGTCATTGCACGCACCAACATTTCTTGCACCTTTCTGCAGCCAGTTTATGCACAAAACTAGACGTTTACTGCTTTAGTGAAAATATTTTTCTAACGTCAAATTTTTAAATGGTTTTTTACCTCCCGTAAAAAAAATTTAAAATTCAAACTGTTAAGAAAAATAGCGCATGCCAAAGACGACACATGCTTTAAAGATTTTTTTTATTAAAAAAAGCTGTATTAAGATTTAAAAACAACAAAAATTCAATTGAAAAAAAAAAATGAAATTGTACAGTAAATTATGTTCTGATTTACAAATGATTTACGAAACTTGAAAATCAATTTTTATAAATAAGTTGTGAAAACTTATATTTTAAAATTTTTACTTAAAAGAAAATTTATTCTAAAAAAAAATATTTTTAAAGTTGAAAATAACTGTTAAAAATAAAAATCGCATTTTTTTTTATATACTGTATTTAAATTTCTTAGGTCAAATAGAAAGGGGGAAAAAATGCTGTTAACGAGTTTTTCCTTTAATATCACGACTTCTATTTTTTTTTATTTCTACTTCCAACTTTGAAACGTCGAAAAATAGTGCAACAAGTGTTGCGAGTGACGTCAACCATGCAGACAGTGGCGTGGGACGAGGAAAAAGTTGACTCTAACCATAAATAACTCTTTGATTCAAACCAATGTAAAAGTTAAGTTTTAATTGATAAATATTAGTTCAATAAAGCTGTTATCGATGCCATAAAATAAATAAATAAGTAAGAATCGGTCACTTCTAGTCTTCTACTAAATATTAAGACAGCACTTTTGACCACTTTTAAAACACTGCATGAAAGTCTTTGTTTCGTTAAACTTGTCTAGCATTACGCTTTGATGACTTTGCTCGTCATTTTTCATCTTAATGTAAACATTGGCTTTATGAATAAGTTAGTTGTTTCTTTTTTAAGTAAATTTTTTGTACTCGACCAAAATGGTGTTTACATGTTAAAAATAAATGAGATCAAAAGATTTGACATTGACGATTATTTACAATTGAAAATTGAATAGTTGTTGAGGATAAATGTATTATCATCCATTGTCGAATCAGCATCCACACACATTGTTTGAGCGATTTAACACTCGTCAAAAGCGCCTAACATATCAAATAAAGAGAATTGAAAGTGCAGCAAAATTCAAGTATTAGCAAATATTTCGAAAGAGAAATGTAAATAAAAAAAAATTAGCTAGCAGATGCTTAATATGTAGCGACAATGGGCGCCAAAATTAAGTGGAACAAATGCTTCTGGACTAAATTAGCACATCTCGTAACGACAAAAGAGCACTTTTTTAAAAAAAACGTCAATAAATAAATATCGAATTAATAATTTTACTAAAACACATTTAGCGGCAAAAAAAAAAACCTCCGGCACGCGCAATTAAGTTCAACAATAATAATATTGTGATTAGTCAATAAAAAAAAAGAAAGAAAAACATAAATAATATTATGTGGGCTACACGTAGCCTACTGTATGTTAACCTAAAACCGCATGCACAATCAGCGGCCTAAATGCTGTGTCACGTAAATTTTTTTTTCTTCCGGTATCATAATTTTAATATGTCAAAATATTAATTTTGAATCGGTTTATACCAATCAAACATTTATGATCAAAAGTATAAAATTCAGGCTAATATTAAAAAATACAGTTTAAAAATTGCTAATGCGGAAACTGTACATGTACTGCAAATTACATGCGATAAAATAATAAATAGTAAAAGTAAAAGCATCTGCACATAAAAAATTACTAAAGGTATTAAAATTTCTTGTAAAACAAATATAATACAGTTTAACTAAATTTACCAGGAAAACTAATTCAAATATTTTTGAAAAACTCTATTCCATTAAAGCGGCTTAAATATATAGTTTCTTCAGGTCATTTTTTCAAGAAAGCTAACATTACCTCAAATTTATTGTAAAGAAAATATAATAAAGCTTAACTAAATCTACCAGGAAAACTACCGGTAATTCAAATATTTTTTTTTAAAAAAACCCTTTCCATTAAAACGGCCTAAAAATATATCTAGTTTCTTCAGCTCATGTTTTCAAGAAAACTGACATTACGTATAGTATTTTTGTTAGTAGTTCCACAAAATTTTAGTATTACTGAGAATTACCTACAACAATAATATTATTTTTACTTAGCTCAAGAAACAGGTTAAACAACATCTAGCATACCACATCGAATTGATCACCGATAAAGATTATTATTCTACAAAATAAGTATTATATTACAGTATATTTTTAATTAATACATGTCATTTAGAACATTAAATTTTGATAATGGGCTCACGAATTTTTGTGCCACTTTTGAGACAAATTAAATTTCACTTGTTTTATTTTTTAAGAAAATAACTGATTCTATTTCATTTTACTAATAAAACAAAAACTTTCAGTCATGACCAAATTCATCTTAAAAATAGAGGTTAGAATTATAATAATACTGTATTTATAAAATCGACACACTGGTACTGGTGTTAGGAACACTAGCCCCTAATACGAGTAGTTTAGGTAAAATTTCGTCTACTCTGACTGCCCCTCCCTAAAAAATGTCTGTTTTAACACGTAACCTTTTTCAACTACAGTATATGTATTGCATCACTATTGTTTAAAAAAAGTTGAGACGTTTAGGCGACGCCAGACACTGTACACTAAAAATACAAAAGGTTCCAATTACCAATACTGTACTAAATTACATTGTTAGAATTGGTTGTAATCTTTAACTAAGTAAACTGTTTGTCTTTTCTCTAAAGCCTAATTCTTTAACTGTACATTTCTAATCCGTGTAGAGCTTAAGATTAAAGCTTTATAATTACCGCTATGCAAGTCAGAAAAAAATTGCATCAGACTGCAAAAATTGTAAAAAAAAAAAAATTGTTGTCTCCGTTGAGACTTTTGCTTAATAATATAATTTTAAAAGCAGCCCGTAATTGGAAACTGAGAGGCCCCCGAAACGATTGGCATCAGTGGTTGTAAAAGAGTTGATTGTTATTTGGAAAAAAAGAAAGAGTGGTCATTAACTTAACATAGATAAACGCTCGTTAAAAGGATATGATACTGAAAACGATTCGAAGTCAATAATAATGTTGTAAAAGTTATTTTCCCACGACTAATTACATGCGCTACGACTTATTTCACCTGATAAGAACACAAACATGAATGCAAATCTTGGAGATGACTATCCAAGCACAAGTTAATTTAAACGATACGTACGTAATAAATTAATATTTCGGTGACATATTTTCTCTTTTTAATTGCTTTAAAGTTAGCACTCACTCATGTCAAAAAACTGATTTAATTTTCAATTTTTAAAAATTGCTGCTTTTTAGAACATTCCAATTTTAAATTGAACGGTTACTGCTAATTTCGTTCTAGTTTTGCACTTTATACATGTAATTTGGATTTCCGCAAATAATCGATCAGCTAGTGTTCTCAGTCCAATGTGCTTAGCATACCTCTGGAATTTGTTGGACTGAAACATCTGAATTCTGAAGTCTTGTCGATAGTTGCATTACGTACAGTACATGTATTGTATTGTAAACATTTTCTAAATTTCATATAATTTTAAGGTGAATTGTACCGATAAATATAAAGAATTTTTGCGACTTATTTAAGAAAGATTAATTAAACTTCATATCAAATAGTATGGAATTTGTAAACTATTTATTTAATTGTTTAAAAATAAATTTTTGCTTGCTTTTCAAATTTCACATGCAGAGTCTACCATAATTATTATCATTTAGCACGCACAACTAGCATACAAGTATGTACAGTAGTTGTGCCCCCTGCGATGATATCTGCCAAATAAATGTCCGGAGTTTCATAGCTATTATCCATAGGGATTTTACGATCAACTATTTTTTATATCGTGATGTGATGTAGGGTGTCATAAGGAGACTAAAGATTGAATAATAAAGTCTCCTACTTATTTAGTCGGTAAAAAACAGCAATAAATTCGCTTGAGAGAGATTTAAAAGCCAAATTTAATTGGTAAAACTTTCTACGTAAACAAAATTCGTTCCCAAATAAAATAAAAACAAAGATTGATATCAAACGATTCGAATAACAATACCGCTAAATACGGAATGTCATAACGCTATTCCAATAAAATAAACGAATTACACTCGATAAAGTGAAATATTATACATGGAATTAAACGAAGCTACTAAATTTAATACGCGCCGTAAAAAAATAACCTCATTTTTAAAAATACATAAAAAAAAAGTTAAATGGGCAAAATAATTAATAAGATAGTATAAAAATAATCATAATTTAATTGTAATTTACGGCGGAAAAATAAAGAAAAATACTATGAAAACCATTAACCGCATTCTTTTTCAGACATTAATAATTATAATAGAGTAAAACGTCAAATTTTGCAGAAATAGTCGCTTTTGAAATATTCTTACGCAGACATTTTTAAAATTACAGTAAATATTTTCCAGAAAATATTTCCTATAAATAATTTTCTGTCATTTACGTAAATGAGATTCGTAATGTCATGGAAATGCATGAATATATTTGCGACAATATACCAAACAATAAAAAATAATAATGATATGTGTGGTATTCTTGCGATGATGATCATTTTAAGGATCATAATTATTATCTAAAAATATATCTCTTTTTTTTTTTTTTCATAAAAAAAAATAAAACTTATTTCGTGGCATTTTATAATTTTTTTTTATAATAAAAAAAAACCTCGAAACTTTATAATTTCGATCACCAATCACGTCGAATACGAGTAGATATTTTATTAGCAGCCTTTTGGCATTATCAGAGTTGAATAGCCTTTAAAAATTACGGGAGAGGGAAATAGAGGTGTACCGGAAGTACAAGTTCTTTATCGTCCGTTAGCGAAAATAATTAAACAGTGTAAAAAAAAAAATTGTAGCGTGAAAGTGTTTGGCGTCATATAATTTCGCTTTATCCCTCTTAAGCGCATCATTTTATATAAAAAGCGGAAGAGGGTAAAAATAATGTACCGGAAACGGACAAAAACGCACCTGAATGTGGCTAAAGAATTTCTTTTCCCTCGAATTTTCTCGCTAGATCCATGATGAACTCTCGGAAGATGAGTCCGTCCATGTTTTTGCCCAAGAGATCGAGTACGAACCAGTCTCCCAGTTGAGCCTTCTGCGTCACGATCTCCACGTAATCTCTCTGCGTGAGACGAGCTCGCATCTTGAGCAGACGAAGACGAACTTGAGGGAAGAATATGACCAAAGCTCGGTACAGAAGGCATACACCGCTGATGACTGCCATGAAAATGAACCAGAACCACAAAAACACGTAGATCTTTTCGTTGACGATGTTAAGGGAAAGCACGCAGAGAGCGTCGTGCTTCTGCACATCGCCGGAAGGACCGTATTGATGGAATGTGCATTTGGTAACTCGGGGAAAGACCTGTAATTAACATAAATAAATCATTAAAAATCAACTTAATACAAAAATTAAACATCCGTTTCAACGTTTAAGAAATTGAAAACTGGCAAAATTTAATATGGAAGAAACTTAGGGCCGTATTTATAGTCCATACTCAAGTGTGAGTAAACTTCACGTAGCGCAATCTACGAGTAACTCAATATTATAACAGCTAATCTCATACAATAATTGTAATATTATGATAATATGGAGAGAGATTGCGCTTAGTGATGTGCCTTGAGTATGGACTATAAATACGGCCCTTGATTTTAAAATTATAAAACATCTCAAACACACCCCTCCTCAAAAAAGTACCGTAAATAAATGTAAAAAAAATTATTTCACTTAAAATAAATTGTTAATGAGTTACTTTTATTAAGAAAGTTGTCATTTTAAAATTTAAAATGTATTTTTTGGCCAAGCGAAACTGGAGCCGTAAACTTAAAATAGTTCCAAAATAATAAAATGTACCGAATAATTATTTAAAAAAAAAACTCAAAAAACCGAATTAAATTCTGTTCCTATAACGATCGCCATAATTTTGTACGCATTAACTTATATTTCAAAAATGAGTCAAGTATTGCAATTCTAAAATTTGAAGATTATCCTCACGAAAGATCATAAAGATCTAATAAAACTTTCTACTAAATCCAGTGTTAATACGATTTAAAATTAAAAGCATTAGATTACCTTAATCATAGGATCTACTCGATCTTCCTGGTCGGTCTCGGTGAATTTAATAACTTCCGTTCCGTAGGTGGTAAATTGGCCACCCAAGAACATATTCATGAAGTAAATTTGTCCTATCACATTGATAAAGTTGAGAAACTCGCAAAAGATGAATACCGCGATGTAGGTATTATGGCAGTGAAGATTTCCTACGATGTAATCCAACAACAACTTCTTTTTGCTGGCTTTAGCGCCATCGCTTAAAACAGGGGAATCCATACCTGCAAAGCAAAAACAATCACACGTTAATCAACCATTAAAACAGGCAATCATTAATCGTTAAATAAAAAGTGTTCTGACATTTCAACAATAAATCCACTTTGTGAGCATTAAACAAAGTTTAAAAGATATCATTTTAAAAAATAAACTATAATGATACGAGTAGGCCTATAATAATCTGGAGAAACACTTCACTAAATGTATAATTCAAAATAGTAAAACTATTATTTTACGACCCTCTAAAATTATATGATTAAATTAAATGTAGCGTTTTAAAAATTACTAATTAGCCGCCGCATGCTTACATCTAACCATTATGCAATTAGGAAATGAAAGCGAGCCATTTAATGGTGTTTACTATAGCACTTCCTAAGAAATTGCATGTCGAATATCAACATTTACACAGCAAAAAAAAAAATGAGGTTGGATGTCTTATAATAATAATTATCATTTTGTTTTATTTCAAATGTGTAAATAATTTTTCAAATTGTTTGAGCTGAAGTCCGACGCAATTTTCTTCTCTATCATTTTAATTAAAAATATTCATATTTTAAAAATTACAAAGTAAAATATAAAATCTCCAATTAAAAGTCAAAGATAAACTGAAAATTCGGTTTTAAATATCACCGGATGAAATATAATCTGTCTTTACAAAACGAGATGTGATTGTGACCTGTAAACTTATTTTTAAAACTGACAATTATATGTAAAAGCGTAGACGGAGATCAGTTTTCAAAGTCTTTGAGACGAGCTCCAATTGCTTCACCGTCAATTAAAAAGCACTTTCCGTTCAATTCCGTTAAGTAATTTCATGAAAATTAGAATTGTATTAATTTTTAGAAACAGTTCTATTGAATAATAATTATTAACAAGGCGCTTAATAATTCATAATAAAAAATTGAACCTCAGTTATAACTGTTATTGCAGCGTCTTACTTTTCCTATTACATATGCACAAATCAGTGTTATAAATCAATACAGTACTCGAAAAATACTAATAAATTAATATTTTTCACTTTTTATAATTAGGCCTATGTAAACTACCCGTTACAAAAAAAAAAAATAAACAATTTAAAAATACTGTATAAAAAATTAATCACCAAAAAAACTGCTTTCAAAATACATGTACATGTATTAGTACAGTATTTAACTATTGTACAATACAGTACTTTCTTTAAAACTTCCAAAATTAAAATAAAATTTGTCCCATTTCAGCTTCGTCACCAACAAATTTAATGTTGCATCTCGTGTTCATCTGGCCATAGGTGGGACTACATAGGTGGAGATGATTTTATTAATTGATGGTTTGGTCAGGTACAGGGCAGCGGGGGGCGAAGCCACTGCTCCCGTTATAGATTTTTATGGTCAAAACCCTGAAAAACGTTTTTTATTTTCTTACAACGACAAGATATCAAAAGGAGAACTCAAAAGGGTAGTTCCAGGTTTGGTGGTGATAGTGCTCACTTGTAACTTGTACTTGTAATTTGTACAGTAGGCTTACATGTAATTTTATAAAACGACATACCATATTATTTTAAACTGAGAATACGTTTCATTGAAGCACTGCAAATCTTTTCCGGTATATTATGCGGAAAACACGCAAGTGCTTAAGCAAACAGCACTTAAAGCAACTACTGTGCAACAGTTTTTTATTTTATTTTTATGAAATGATATTGTGGGATAAAATTATATTGGTCGATATAAATTTTGTAATGACTGCAATTAAAATATTTATTTAATACAGAATATCCGATATTAATTTTAAAAAAATATAGTTTTCAAACTTGGAATTAAATTGAAGACGTATAATAAACTAAATGAGGCCTACAAAACTGAATTTGACTTTTATGTAACCGGTATAAAATGTAGGCCCAACTGCAGATAAATAGTTAACCAAATTCAGTACCAACGAAATTAATGTACAAACAGAAAAACGCATTGATATAACCAACTTCAATAGTGCAAATCTTGTATGTAAACTTTTTTCAGTAGTTCGCATCAAATTTTAACGAAATTTAATAATATGCAAAATCGATATAGCAAGAGTAACAAGAATAGCTTCATCAAAATAGCAAAAAAAAAAAATTTTTTTTTTGTCTTAATTTAAGATATTAAGAAAAAATATTTGTTTTGAAAGAATTTTTCCCTGATAATAATCCAAGCAAGATTGTATACTAGTCATTTTACTGTGTGTGTTTTTCTCAAAACCAAAATAAAAAGTAAGATGATGCAATAATAATTATAATATTGTTATTACATTAATTATTACATACCGTAATATACAAAAAAAATAAATATTGTTTTTATGTTTTAACGTCGTAAAATAATTTTTTTTACTCAATTTCTACATTTCTTGAACGTTCCAGCCAGATTCTTCATTTATCCACGTGCAATCAAAAAAAAATACCGATAAAATAATAATAGAGGAGAAAGAATAAAAAATAGAATTACCTAAGAGAAGAGCCTTTATTTTGCCGCCTTCGGCAATCTTCCAAATGTACCTGGGAATGTAAAAAAGTCCGGCTTGGAAGAAAAGCATGAAGCAGACCCATTGGTAATAAGAATGAAAGATGCGTTCGTCCTTGTCGGTGTATTTATCGACGCCGGGATGAGCGACTTCGACGCCGACTTTCTTGTTGAGAGCCGCGGGGAGAGTAAAAGTGGCGTGGATCCAACAGTACGTGTTTATGACACTCGCCGGAACGCTGTCCGGCTGGTTACACATAATAGGATCGCCGATGTATTGTCGGCTGGTCACCAAAATACTACATGCCACCAAAAATATTACCGTCACCTTGTAATGCAAGCGAAACACATTGTTATCGATATTGACTTGGTCAGTTTTGATGATCGATCGAAGAGATCCGAACACATCCATTGTGACACTTGGAAAGTTCCCAACAACTTTACGTTAAGCCTTTTCGAAGGCCTGTCAAAACTTTTTAACGCTCGAAATGCAAAAAAAAAAAAAGATATAGGGAGCGCGAATTTATAAAACTTTTGCGTAACTTCCTTTTGAGAGATGGAAAAGTTATCCGCGGAGTCAAAGTTGATTCGTTACTGTATCTCCGCGCAGCATCAATTATCAGCAGAGAAGGAGCGAGAGCGACACGACGTATACAGCTTCGACGCTAAGATCAAATTAAAATGGCGGACGAATACAATTCAAGCGCTGGCAACACTACCTCTTCACGCTCTCGTCATACACCGTAAAATATAGTTCTTACACTGCCACCAATATTTTGCATATTTAATTATTGTATAATAATTATTATAAGCAATAAAACTATTATTATTATTAAAATTACTTTTGTCAACATTTACATTTTTTTAATACTAACATAAAAATAATACTATAGTGCACAGTAATAATACTGCATACAGTGCATAGGCCTACGGTTGTTTCAAAATGAAGTTTTATTTTACATAGCCAACATAAAAAATAATGATCTTGAACAAATTTGCATTTAATTTTTATTTAAAAAAAATAAAAATGTGTGCTAATCATGATATAAAAGCTTTAATTAATAATTAATATGCGCGCTTTGAATTATTTTAAAATTGCGATTAAAATGTCAAAGTAACTTTTGATAAACAAGTGTGGGCTGTTTGCGCTTGGAAATAAATGAAGTTAAAATAATAATGAGACTTAATCATTTGGTTGAATTGGTTGAGAGATTGCAAGTAGAGTCCACTATTTTCATATATGAATAAATTACAATAAGCTATTATCTTATTGTTTGCTTAAAATTCACTTATTATAAGCCTACCAGGTATTTATTAAACAAGAGTTATTTTAGCATTCATTTAAAAAATAAAATATTTACTAATCATTAGTTAATTAACAAAATATTTGTTTATATAGCGACATAGTCAATTAATATGAAAATTACTGTGAATCAAAAAAACACTTCTAAGTTTGCAAATGTCGCGATAGCAATGAATTTACATGACGGCGTGAACGCGCAGATACAAAATCTATTTATTTAAGACTAGGAAATACTAATTCGCGACTAATTCTATTTATTCACATGTGTTTGTGTTGTAGAAATGACGTTAATTTAAAGCATTGACCTTGTGCCTATATGTTTCCCACTGGCTTCGTCCAGCCTCTACCACCCCACCATCAGCAGATATTAAACAGCTGATCGTCTTCTGTTCTCATCCTTCTGTTCGTCAAAATAGCTCTCATTATTATTTTTATTGTTATGCTTTTAAGTAGCGTGAATAGTGATATATACTCCATACTCAGGTCGTTTTTATTAATAATAAATTTTTCAATGGTACAATGAAAAAATATACACGTATATGCAGATGAAATTTTTACAATAAAACAAGTCAGCATAACCGTGCATGTCGTTACTAAACACTTTTTGCCATATTGCAACAAGTTGCAAAAGGAAATATTACTTGTATAAAAAAAAATTTATTGGTTATTATTATTTTAGTACGTGACACTGCATAAGGTGATTTGTCATGAATGTATAATGTATTTGCGAATACGTGGGCCTCGCATAAATCACTTATTTTATTTTCAAGTAGTCTTAACACAATGGAGTTTCAACATTCACATGCAAGTGTGCACATTTAGTCAGTAAACAAGTTGGTTAACATTCTAGTAATTAACAAATTTATTCGAAAACGTACGCTACAAGGTTTTATTTGCATTGTCTTTTCATATTATTTTTATTTGAGAAGATTTTTTCTTTCCCTCTTCTTCTGATATATTTTACTTTTTTTTATATTAAGTGTAATGTGGATCTTTAATTGATGATACTGTACGTTATCATTGGCCGCCTTAAATAATTAAATGACCTCGTTTTATAATCAAAATTAATTGGAAGTAATTGTGAAGAAGAAAAAAAAAAACGTTTTAGGAGATAAAGTAGAGGCCAAAAGACCAATGTTTTTCGTTGACAAATAATTTCACGAGATTAAAAAATAAGATGCTCAAATTACTCAAACGCTAATAATTTTCAATTGAACTCGGTTTGAAATAGAGCTTCATAAATATTTTAAGCTGCTTATAAAAAGCGAAACTTGGGCTAAGTTTTATTAAATCTTTGTCTTTCTCGTAAGACCAATAATTTGCATTTTTTATTTAACGCACGCTTTTAAATTTTCAAAAACATTCTACAATGCATTTAAAACCGGTTTTTTTTTATAAATAATTCTTTTTAAAAAGCGGCCACGCCACAATCTTTATGTAAAGAAAAAAAATAAGCTCCACTGCATTTACACTTTGGTGAACCAGACAAAGCCTAAGGGTAAAACTTGAAATGCAATGGCACAAAACCACCTGAACTAAGCTAATACTACACTTCGCATTCGCCATACCTGGAAAATAATATTGCAATTAATAAATCCATCAAACTTTTAAACGTTTGATTAAAGTTTAAATAATTTTTTTTTATTCAAATTCGAAATTTAATGATATAAACGTCTGCTACAAGATCGTGAACAAGTTACATGTACCATCAATTAGATTTACAGCGATATCAGAGTTACTGTGAGTAAATTTTGGAAAAAAATGAACCACAACAAATATTTCGAGAAAAGGTTTGGCACCGGATGCGATCACTATTTACCACAATTAAAAAAAAATTATTTAAATTATATAATTGGTTATTATATTTGTTTTAACAACATTTTAATGAAATAGGCCTACCGTACCGGTAATAAAAAATTAAATTGATGAAAAATGTTTGTGAAAAATGTTTAGCGTAAAGATATCATTACAATCTGTTTACACCTCTCCCTTTTTCAAAGAACGAACAATAGGGTTGACCTTCATCACTTAAAACTTTCAACCTTTTTAAATACCCCAAGTAATTTTTACCCTCAAAAATCCCTTTTCCCCGAAAGTATTTGAAAATCCCTTAGGGACATAAAAATCCTTTCTAGAATCAGGTAAATTCGAGGGATGGACGTTGGAAAACAGGTTGATGGAAGGGATAAAGGGTAATTCGTGAGATGACGGCTCAAAAACAGGTACTGGCTTAAGCTTAGATTTCCAAGAAATTTGTCTATTCGGAACAGCTTTTTAAGGTTTAACCTAAATGCCATTTAAATTTTAATAAAATTTTAAATTTAAGCATCTTATTATTTAAATTAATGATATATTTCGCCATTTTTAATTTCATAAATTAAAAAAAGCAAAAAATTAAACAGCGTTCAATATTTCCTGATCTAATTCATTTTTATCCACAGTATAATTTTGTTACAATTTCTCATAATTTCTATTTCGACCCCATTTTTATCTTTATGTCGACCTCAAAACGCATTCAGAATCAACTAAAAATGCGATTTGTAACGTGAATACTGTATAAGCAAAAGGTTAGTGGCCTCCATTAAGAACGCGCTGCGCCATAGTTTTCCACTGCATTTAGAATTAAAAAAAACTTTTAACTTTTTAAAAAGATTCAAGTTCAAGACAGAATTTAAGCCTTATTCGACATTTCAATTGTTCACAAACTTTTCAGGTGCCCCTCAACCCTGGCAAGTAACTTTTTTTTGGCGACGAGAACAATAAATTTTAATATTCGACATACATGTAATTAGTTAATGGACTCACGTTACAATTTAGCAAATGCTACATGTTTGTAATTAATTTCTATTTTAAATCTTGATACACACACTATTTATACGTGTTTAAAATAATAATAAAAAAAAAAATAAATTAAGTCTTTTCCTTTTTTCAAAATATAGTACTGTAAAAATATCCGTAGAATAATACGGTTACCCGAATAATACACTATGTACGCGCCATCTAGCAGAGAGTTAAAGCAACATAAACAAAACCTTTCCTTTAAATATTAGCGGCAAATAAATTTAAACGAAAAAACCAACAATGTTATACTGTACTGTGTTAATAATTTAAAAAAGATAATATCCATCTAATTAAATTTCTACCATTTCGTTGCTTTCATCGAGATTGGATTCAATTATTTGAACGAGATTGGTGGATTCCTGAAATAATAAAGCATAACCTATAAAAATATGATAACATTTTTTAAAATAAAATATACGGAACTCTTAGAAATGACTCACTAAAATGAGAGCCTATTACAATAATATTGCTAAAACAAAGTGTCAGAGTTGTGGATCAGAATTGTCAAATGCACACTTTGCAGACAGAACTGCACGCATGTCCTAGGGTTATTATTTGATTTTGAGGAGTTGCATGATAAATTAAGGTGTCGATAGCTTAAGCATCTTGGCTTAAGTATCACTATCTTATTTAATTATTGCCGCTCCTGTGTTGCACTAGCAACGATAAATTCTGTTATTGATAGTATTAAATTTATATATTGTTTCGCCCATTCTGTTAATTGTGATTTAATTTGTCATTTTCATGACGCAAATCTCATTAAAAAAAAAAAAACTTAATTGAAAATACTGATGCTAAGAATTTTAACTTTGTCTCATTAGTGTTCTCATAATAATATTATCCTAAATTAAGTGCATTTTTTGATAAGATGCATTTTCATCAATGTGTTCACCATCAATACAGTAGAAATTCTGGTGTCGATAAAATAAGGTTAAAAATTAAACCCACTGACACCTAAATGTCCTAATCTAGAAATTAGTCTAGAGTGAGCATTTAAAATTTTCTTTAAACAAATGTAGGCTAATACAGTACAACAAAGCGATAAATTATTTTTTAAGATAAGATTAAATTAGCCATGATCATACTGTAATAAAAAAATCGCATAAAATGGCCATGATTAAGGGTATAGTCTTTATCTCAAAAAGTAATTAATCACTTTTATTACAGTACATTTGTTAAAAAAAAAATTTTTTTAACAAGAGATACGTGTTCGCTTTCATTTTGGTACTATAAACCTCGCAAAACCTTATAAAATCAATGCTAACGACCACAATATTATTTACTTCCTGTTACGTTATCAGAAAGCTATATAAACTGAATCTTTCTAATAATATCTCTTTTTTAAAATTGTTTTTAATATTAAAAATCTTAAATGCTAAATGCTTTTAATTTAAAAAATAAATGAAATAATATACTGTAGTGGGTACCAGAAATTATATTAAATTATATAGTACCTGTGAGTTGCTTCCAACTTGAGCAAGCCTCCTCCATTTTGCTCTTCGGTTCTGAAACCAGGTTTTAACCTAAAATTTAAATGACACAGTTATAAAAAATCAAGAAATAGATTACAGTAATTGATTGATTGTATCACCTGTCGTTCAGATAAATTTAAACTTTTTGCCATCTTTTTCCTTTCCGGTGGAGAAAGGTATTTTTGATGCTCAAACTTTTTCTCTAATTCGCTGGTTTGATCATTAGAGAATCGCACTTGTCCACCTTTCCGTTTATGATTTATGATGGGACGACATAAATATGGGCTCCAACAAAATGACTTCAACGCACTTGCCGTTGTTGATGCTTTCGATTAAAAATATACAAAATAAACAATTACACCAAGTGGGCAGTAATAACAAGTTGAGGACCACACAAGTTTTATTAAATAACAAGATTAGAGAAAGATTTTCGAATAAGATTATGTCATAATAGTGACATTAATGATAAAAATAAGCACGAAATTTTAAAAACATACAAAATTCACTAACAATACAATTGCCAATTATCAATAACCACGCTTCAATGCTGCTCATTAAAATTGCAATACTGGACTGTAAAGTTAAAGCTATCTATAATAATTGTATCTACCGTATGCAATTTTATTTGAATATTATCTCAAATATTTTACAATTTTAAAAATATAAATAGGCCTATATATTTTTTAATTTATACGCTAGAATTAAATTGCCAACATAAAGTGTTTAACTTTCAAAACATTATTCGTTAGCCTTTTTTCACCCAGTTTCAAAGGCGTTTAATGGATATTAAGCCTTTCCCTTTCATACCGGTACTTCAAATTCAAATGCGATACATACCATACATGTACATAATATGTATGGCTTTTCATGGCAGCAAATTAGTAGGCTACATGTAGGTTATTGTCAATGAGACATGTACGAGTAAGTTAACAGTTCACTGTATAAACTAAATAAACTTTACCGGTATAACATAATATTTAAAATATAAAACATTTTTGAGTAGATTTTAACAACGGAAATTAGATAGGCCTAACTTAGTTGGCCATCTTATTTGATCTTAAATCCCTTCAAAAATGCTTAATGCTATTGGCTCTCCACGAACACAAATTTCCCAATAATTCGAGTTAAAAATAATACTTAGGACTAACTTGCGCTAAATCAAAATCTCATTACTGTAATTAAAAAATACATACACTGTACCAGTAAATCAAAGAATTTTGCTCTTTCCTTGAAATTCTAATTATCGAGGTTCTACTGTTCTTCATTTCAGAAAAAAATTAAGGAAAAAAATAAGTAGGGTACATTGTGTTATCTAATGATTTTACAAGTCCTGCCTGTACACTGTACCGCTAACTGATAGAAGGGAATTAATATGACATGAATATTGCGCACAGTACTTCTTTCTTAACTTAAATCTATTTTCCTCGAGAGACCGCATTAGATTAAATTGGTACCGGTAATTAAAAACGTTTAAAATAATTAATTTAAAAATATATAATTGAACAATGATAATTTGTTAAAATACAATATTTTTTATAATAAGCATAAAAGCATAATAATCAAATATTCCGCATAATTTTCGAGGAAATAAAAGCATTGGAAAATGAAACATTTAAAAGTGACTTTGCTTTTTTTCTGATTTCCAGTAATAATCCGTTTAAACAAGCAAAAGTCACTTTCTTTCTAATATTAAATCCATCATCCTTCATATTCTAACAGGCTATTATGTGTTTAGCGGCAGGAAAAAAAGCGATCCATCCATCACCTTCCCTCACTTTTTCCTCTAAGAAGAGGAACAAGTTGTGCATAGGTGTATCGATAGTCTTTCAATTTCAATGAATCAATTTAAGTTGAGATGCTGTTTATGTCACAAAATTGATCCCAACGGATGACAATATCGTTATGCTATCTCGTCTATCAAATAACGGTACAGTGTCAATGTTTGATTTAGTAGCTTTATCTTTACTGGACACGCCAAACCGAAAGGAAAATGTTTATTCGCTTTTGAATTATTAAAAATGTATTAATAGTTTTTCCTACCTTTAGTAAAATACGAAAGACCGTCGATTGTAGTTAATTGTGCCCTGTTTGGCCGAATCATAGATATATGTTCCATCGATGAATTGTGCGAAAAACAGTTGCCATTGGCTGGGTGCCACACTGGATGTCCCGTTACATTTGACCAGCCAACAGCCGGTGGAAGACCAATCCAAATTGGGACAGTTGACCCTCGAAGAAAATTATTATGTGGGCTGACGCAGTTCAAAGTAGTGGTCAATGGCTCCGAGTATTTTTTATCTGGTTTGAGGATATCTTCAATGAAAAATGAAGTGGCAGATGGACAATCGCTCATAATTTCGTCAACTTTGGCAAAAATAAAGAAAACACATTTTAAACAGTTAAGATATAAAATAGGCTTTTTTGTTTGCAAATCATTTTGTGATACTGATTGATTGACAGAACGATAATGCAGTTTATCAATAAACTAATAATGGTGTTTAATACACACTCGAGAGCCAATCACTCCAAACACACTTTTGATAACAATTATTGCTAATTGAACACTAATGTTAAACATCAACCTGCAACAAATAAAAAAAGTAAAATTTGTAATCACCTGTATTTATGCACTTTGAAAAACAAGATCATGACTTGTTGCTGATAAAACCTTTTTGAAAAGCATTTATTTCCTAGCAGCTAAGAAAAAGACAAAAAATGAGTAACCAATGAGAACGCAGGAAATCCAAACAACCAATGGATACACAAAACTATCCACTTGTGCTCTAATATACTCAACCGATGTCAATGACAATCTAAAATTTGCGATTAATGATTCAATTTCTTCACAAATAATTCAACAAATTGACTAAAAATTATAAGCAAAAAAGATTCTTACAAAGAGGTAGGTCTACTACATTCGATATAAAGTGTAAACTTTTTGGTTGGAATGAAAGCCTAGCTTTTAGAAAAAAACAAAAATATGTTAAAGATAATGAAAACTTATTTTATTAATAAACAATTTATCATTCAAATTAAACTCAGATGTAAACCGTTTTTCAGTTCCGTTCGTTCACTAGTCTCAATTTCAAACTAATAACTTAGTTCCTCAAGGATCTTTAACGGAGAAGACGCTTTAAAAGCCCCACAACCCATGCACTTAAACGAAAGGCGCATGGCCAAAAAAACAATTTGTTCGCTTTTTCAGCTGCACATATCACAAATCGTTTTATGGTATCTTATTCGAAATGTTTTAAGACGTCATCATGTCGTTGGCACAAGCGTTTGCCACGTTAAGTCCTTTTAAAGAATCATTAATGTCTCTCCTGAATACCGATAAATTTTGAGTAAAACTAAAAAAAGAAATCATTTTGAAGATAAATAAACACACTTTTTAAGTTTAATATTACCGATCCCGATTTTTCGTTAAGAGATTCCTTTCAATACCATCCATTAAACTTTCGAACCACTGTGCCATCGTTACCTGTTTTTCTGGAGGTTGATTTTGAATTATAGATTGCCTTAATTGATTGAAATACTAAAAAAAATTAAAATAACTGTAAAAAAAGATCAAGAAGGAAATAACTCTTATTAACCTCTTCGTTCAATAAAACTAGCCCTAACAGCGGCCTAGACATTGACCACTGATTACGGCAATCTTCAAACATAATTATATTTAATACCGTGGACAGCATCTAATTAAAACAAAATTAAAGTATAACGCATTTCATAAATATCAATATTACGATACCTGATGTAAAATATCAGGATTCAAATCGAGTATCCGCATAAAATTGGGATTATCTTGTGATTGATTAGGTCCCAGCTTTTTACTTTTACACGATAGCCTTCGAAATAAATACGTGACCACATGATCCAAAGTAGCGCAACAACCGGTGCAAACCATGGTATCTAATTTTTTTAAAAAATAAAATAAATTATTAACAATTAATTTCCTGGTAACATAAAAATAACATTTGTACCAAGAGCTGTAAGACCCTCAGAAATTGATGATAAAATATAAAGAAATACATGTGGTTCTAAACTGCTTATAAAGCTCATGTGATCCTGCGCCAAACATTCTAGCAGTACATAAAATGTTTGACTAAGTTTAGGATAATCCTAAAAATTAAATTACAAAAATCACTTTTGGTAATAATAATTAAAAATATTTGTTACCAAGAGATCGGATTGAGGAATGGAGAGCAACATTTTAACAAATGTCTGCAAGGCATTATCTAAAGCGTCGTCACCATAAAGCTGAAAAACACCAAAGTTAACGTAACTTCCACAAAGGGCTGCTTTTAGCATCGAAAAACAAATTGATATTCCTTTCAACTTCATTGGATATACTTGATCCTTAGGAATGTCTCCCATGGTTAAAACACGAGTTCCTAAACACAACATGATAGTCACCACTATTTATATTATAAAAAATAAATTAATACCAACCATAACTAACGATAATCTTGCTCGTTTCTCGAAACAGTAATATTCCGTTAGGTGATGAAACGTCAAATTGTAACCTTTGCGATCTGTTTTGCACAAGTTCAGCCATAAGTTTTAAAACCGGAGTTGTAACGGCTGGGTCATGATACCACAACTCGACTGCTCTCAACAAAATAGGAGTATATGTGGGATAACTATAAATAGAAGAATATTTTGTAATGTAATTTTGTTCCATTGGGACGAAAATTATTTTAAAAAAAATATGGTTATTCTTGATGTTTCAGCTCTATATTGACGCTTACATCCAATCGAAAAGCATCATGTAGCTCGTTTTTGTGTTAAAGGCGAAAGCAATTCCTCTCAAATCCCTAGCAATTCCAATTAAAGCTTTTTTAGCCTCCTCCTTTCGAAATAAACTCGTTTCAGCACTAGCTAACATATTTCCAATAGCGTCCATAGCAGCTAAAACGAATTAAAAAAATGCGCATTTATAACCATTGCAATATTAAAATATTTTAAAGCTAAACAGATTACCAGTTAGGGGTAACATGAATTGGTCAAATTTTTCTTCATCTTCTCCTAAGTCAACCATTAGTAGTCTACCTAGAGACGTATAAAATGTAGTTCGGCATCTCATATCAGCTATCAGCGCAGCATTGCCAAGAAATGGAAAGTGTTCACTCTAGAGCATAATAATTAGTTCCAATTCATAAGTATATCCTCTCAATAAAATCACATAAATTAACACACAGTATGATTATTAATCATAAACTGCACTTCATCCAGCTTGACTAGCTTCCTCACACTGCTATATCCAACAGATAGATCGTTCAATAACTGCAAAGTTTTTGAAATTATCTGTTCGCTTGTTCCCCAATACTTCAAATTTGTAATACTAAAATAAGTTACAAATATTAAATTAAGAAAAAAAATTAATTCACCATAATACACACATTTTTCTAATAAAAACACTCAAAACCATCGCCTCATCCGTAAGACCTAAAACTTCTGATAATCTTCGATAAACCTTTGAAAAATCCAATATTAGTAGATTCGGTTTAACACAATAAAATTATATAATCTTACTTTTGAAGTTTTTTGAACTTGGTCACCAATATAAATTTTTCTAAATTGTTCATAAAAAGATAACATCGCTAGCTCAAGTTTTTCGCATCCTTGCTGAGCTAAACGACCATCAGTCAAATTCATCAACTGTAAAACTCTAAAAAAAATGGTAAAATTTAATTTATTTTATAACCAATTTTTCTAAATAAATAAACCTGCAAACGAGTTCGCCATCCATTGCATCATGCTCATCATTACTGTTAAATGAAACTCGACCCCCAATCGCAGCTCCAATAATGTAAACTAACCACGTTAATCTCCCTAAGTAATAATCAAAAAATTAAACTTAAAATTTGAACTTCTAAATTTATTGTAACATACAACCTTCTTGTATTGCTGTATCTATCCTTTGAACAGTTTGGTTTCGGAGTGTTTCCTGGTAAGCTTGAGCCGCTTGATCAAACAATTGCACCAAAAGGCTGCAAGTTTTCTCATATTCACAACGCCCAATTGTAGACAACTTTTTAAATAAATGTTTATTAGATAACCTTTATATAATTTTTATTTATTCAATAAAGTGCAAAAATCAATATTTATTTACCTGGTCAAGCTGTTGCGATACAAGACCTAAATCATCCAATGGATCTTCCAAGCCATCCCTGAAAACCAAAACTTTCAGTATAAATCGGCATTAATCATATCATATGTTAATACCTTAAAACTATAGTTACTGATTCCAATCTTGATGTAATGTAAGCATTTGTAACTTCCGGAGTATAAGTTTCTAAAAGATGAGGCTCAGAAGCTTTAACGTATGGTACTGAAGCAACCATTCGTTGCCATAAACTTAGCAAATAATGAACACTATTTGGCGCAAATTGCCACATCTATTAAATTAATAGATATTTAAACATTGATAAATTTTACCAAAAAATGTTCTAACTGACCTGGAGACTAGTAACGGTAAACTTTGCAATTAAAGCAATCGCTTCCGGATAATTCTCTACCTTTACTAATTCACCTAATTGATAATTTGATTTTAAACGAGCCAAAAGGCGACAAAACTCGTGGTAGTTGTTAGGATCAGATAAGCCCTAAAGAATATCAATTCAAAAAACTGCACTTCAAAACAAAAGCAATTAAATACTTGTGGATTTTCCAAAACAGCTTTTACACCGTTCATTAGTTGCGATAAAAATTTAGCTCTCTCTTCGTTGTTGAACAATGATCTCCTTACAGAAGCAATTTGAACTAGACATGATAATGCCTAAAAATTAATATGATCAATAAAAGTTTTCAGTTTCACAAGAGATAGGTAATAAAAATAAACAAAATGATGTAAACATAATGTAAAAATAACATGAAAATAATAATAATCTAAATTTAAAATTAATTAAATTATAATTTAGATAATTACCAATGGTGACAAAGTTGATGGTAATGATGCATAGAGATCAAAAAATAACTGAAGCGTGTTAAAATCCAAAAAAGCTGTATAAAACAAAAGATTTAAGCTTCTGGGAGAAGTACATAACGCAATGGTATCAACTTTTACCAGGTCTCCAAATCGTAGGTATTTGGACAGTACATAAGTCATCTGATGATTCGTCTGTAGATGTGCCAATGAAATCAAAAGTAAGGCAATTATGAGCCAGACGAAGCAACTGTGTGACCAGACCGTGCTGAACATAAAAAGCTTTCATTACTCAAATTTAACTGAAAACACTAATAATATCAATAATTTACCTGTCCTTCGTCATTGAAATTTAAACTTTTGCAATTATCGAGAGCTGTACGTAAAAGCGTGCACGATAATTGAAATATTTCGTATAATTGAGTATCTCTAAACGAAGACGCAATTTTCCGATGTTTTGTCAAAGAACGGTTGGCTTCCGCCTAAAATTAAAAATTACTTAACACTACTGTACAACGATCATTCCAAATTTTTCAACTATACCTCGCTAACTTGATTCATTTCACATGTTAGTTGTGATAATAACTGTACGCCAATCATACAATGTTCTACTGATCCCTAAAATTAATTAAAAACAAAATTATATGTATGTATATACATACTGTATTTTAAAAAAACGAAACCCATTACTTGAAGAAATTTGGTGACATTAGTGATAATGTTGCGAAAAACAAATTCTTCCTTTTCGGTGTCAAACCAACCAGTTTTAGTTATTCGAGAAAAAAGCTGAACTAAACCTTGAATAACATAATTTGGCAATTTTGGTCGTGTAGCCAAGTAATTCAAAACGTAGTTTCCTAATTTCATTCAAAAACAGCAATTAGCACTGATTAAATTTTAATCAATCACCCAACTCACTTATATCCACCCTTTGGCGAAGAGATAATGATGTCGTAGTACGAGAAATTAATTTGGTTAGGGTTGTAGCTGCTAAAAGTTGAGCGTAAGCGGACTGCAAAATAAGTACAAAAAAATTAGCTTTTCTTAAATATTCATAATAAAGGATTGATTCTGCACTACAACTTACGTCTCCTCGGTCCAATAGCAGCTGACACTTTGTTAAGCAATCTGGAGAATTGACAAAATTAACCAGAGTCTTTTCCGCTTCAGACCTTTGATTTTCATCAGTCGGCTCATACAGTTGCTTGCACAAGTGCTCCAACTGAACGAGCTCCTAAAATATAAAGATGAATGAAATACTTTAGAAAGATCTCTAGCAGAAATTCAAAACATTCTATCCACAGTAAGTTATACTGTTATCGCACGCAATTACAGTTTGAAAAAAAATATTAAGTTTTAAATGAGAATTACAGAATATCACTTCGTTAAAAATGTGAGTGCAGAGACATAGCTTAAGCATAAATGCAAGTGCAAATCAATATTATTTGATGGATGCGAAATTGTAAACAAACCCATGCTACTGCATCAGCCATCTAATTACTTCCGCCTTATCAAAGTTCTCAGAGAAATTCTATAATTATCATTTTACCTCATCTATAGCATTGTTGCCATTAATCATTGTGAAAGAGAATACAAAATGAGCACAAAAGATTTATTAGTTTGAATTTCGATTCCAAGCATTTCAAAGAAGCTTCCTAAAGTCCCCCCCTCCTCGAACCTATCGCCATGTACACGAAGGAGCACGCACTACACATGAAATACTCGTACCCCTTGCTGTTCGGTACCATTATCATTAATAAACCATTGTTATTTACCATCTCAGTTTGTTAGCATATTTATCAAAAACAGCCAAATATTTATTAATTATACTATCCACTGACAAACGTTAAGTAGATGTTTCGTAATCGATATAATGAAAGATGGACATAATTATTTTCAAAACTCACCTGCTCATCCGCCATTTCTTATTCTCTCGCGCATGCGTAAACAAAATGGCGGGAAAGTAACTCTTTAAAATGCTAACAAAAAAAATCTTTTAAAAATATCAAATCATGTTTTTGGTACAGTACATCAATTTACTTTTTTTTTGTACTTAAATTCATATCATTTGAAGTTTTAAATAAAGTCTTTGGCATTAATTTAAACCACTATTTATTTGCGTAAAACTCGTACCACTAATATAAATCTGAACTACAGTATAAAACTGTTGCATATTATAAAAGTAGGCTAATGCAAAATACCTTTTATAACTTAAATATGATGCAGAAAACATCATTTCTAATCTTATTAATTATTTATATAAAATTTTACCAAGTCATTATTCACAAATAATGGCCCTGTAGTTAAGAGATGCGCATTCAACTATAATTATGTCGTTTTTTTCAAATTATTTAATTTAGTAAAAATAAATTAGCAAATCAAAATAACTTATTTTCGCTTTTATTTTAGATAAAGTTATTGCTTTAGTCTTATGGTGATGAAATATTTCCATATTTTCTTAAAAACAAGAACTTATTGTATAATTAAAAATATTCGACCGTACTCAAATTACATGTATTTAAAAAATATATAAAAAAAAGTTTTGTAGGCTACATTCGTTGTAAATGTAACAAATGCCACCCTCCCCCAAGGTTAAATAGTTTACTATGTTTTATAAAAATATAATTCAAATCGTTAGGCCTACACTAAAAACACACCAATTAAGTAATTATATAGCCCATCAATGAAACGGGGAAATGACAATAATTGATGCTAATTTCGACTTCAACAACTTAAGTAAACTGATTGACAGTTTTAAATTGTCTCATAGAATTGGACAAGTATAAATAGCAAGTGAATTTTTCGAATCTCAACACAAATCCCAGCAGCAACTCATCAACCATGACTATCTCCGCTTTGTGGACTGTGATCTTCGTTTCAGTGAGCCCCCTGCTCATAAACCATCACTATTGCATTATTGCAGCACCGCCACCACAACCGGTAATTTGAAAATTTAACTATTTTTTTTAACTTATAAAAATAATATTATTGCATTTCATATCATTTAGGCGCTACCGCCTTGCCCCCCAGAATTCGTTATAAAAGTAAGTTTAAGTACCAACAATTTAGTTAAAAGTTATATATTACTACAGTATATAAAAATGTTTTCTAGTTCAATAATGCTACATCTGCTTGCGAGGAAGAAGATATTGAAGCTTTGATGGCAAATCCCGAATTTGCAACTGTAAAAGCCGTCATGGCTCATTCCGTAGCCTATAAAAACCATTTTAGAAGATTTAGGCGAGCTGCATCAACCGCAGCAGTTCTTACTGCTACCGTTTCTAACACTAACGTTAGCAAAGTTGAAAATGAAAATTCTGAAGAAGTGGAAGAAGTAGGGTCATGATTAAATTTAATTGTATAAAAAAAATTAAGTGAATTGTGAATTTTCAGGAAGCTGATCCAGAAGTTATGTTATGCACTTTTGGAAAACTCAAATTGGTTACCAATTCCATAATTATTTTTAGTACTTAGAAAGCTCATTTATTTCAAATTTAATTGCAGATGGTTCCTCAACTTGAAATAATTGAGAAGCAGTGCTCAAACATGAATAATGCAACAAATACTGTAAAAGCAATTGCTGGTGTTGCAATAACCACTATGAAACCCAAAGACGATTTAGTAACAACTTAAAAAGTTCATTTAAAGTGACTCGTATTAATAATTGTCATAAATTTCAGGATATGGAGTTGCAAATGGCGTCGTGCCTGGAAGAAAAACTAGAAACGGTAAATAAATATTTTACCAATCTGTAAACAGAATATTCATGAAATCTTTATATTTGCAGATGTGCCCCGAATTATCCTCCGTAGCTTAAGATATATTTTAATAAAGCATGACTTAATAATGTAATAATTTAGATAGAATACTTTTACTCTGTAGTTAATCATGAATGAAATAAAAACTTAAAAATGAAAGCAAATAATATACTTTAATTTCCTTGTAATTAAAAATTAGGAAACAAAATAATGAATAATACACGTACTTAACGTTAAATGGGTATGTTCCTAGTCTCCATTTTCCGATTGTCGCTTTTTTGATTTTTTTTTCTTTTTTCGGCTTACTGAATTTTCCAAATCGTCATCAATTACTGGAGAAGCGACTTCGCTTGCAAGCGAAATATTGTTATTTCCTTCAGACTTCCTCTTACGCTTTTTGGTCTTCTTAGGTGTTTCACTGGCAAACTATTTATAAAAGTAAATATAGATAGAATTCTAATAAGAATTTAATCAAGGAAATTACCTGAACTCCAGCTTCTTTCATTACGTCCAAATTCGCACGAGGAAATTCTCCAGTTTCATAAAACTTAAGTCGTTCTTCCACTTGAGCGCGCAATTTTTCTCCATATATCGTTGTCGGTTTATCTATTTAAAAAAATAGTTGCTGTAAAATAAAAATAAAAAATATTTTAAGCTACTTACCCAAAAAACAATCCAGGCGGCTCGCAATCGAACATTTGTTCGCTAAATAACGAGAAATTCTCCCTTTATCTTTTCCGCTAGCTCGACCGATAAAAGTCGAATGAAAAATTAAACCATATTTGGGTGTACTACCTCTAGTTTTCAAAGCTCTGAAAAATTTATAATACCACACTTTACATTTCTATATTATGCTAAAGTAATTTGCATATAAAAGTTACCTAAACAAAGCTTTTTCTGCTCCCAAAATTTGAACAGTTGATGCTGGAAATTTAGCTAAATTTGTAAGACTACCCGCATGAGCGATCAATCGTGCACCAACCTTTAGTAAATATAAACTTTATTACGTTCCTAGTTACTAAAAAAATTAAATACCGTAATCATACCTGCTCGCCAATTAATGTACACAAATTCGGTGCACAAGCGTTCATTTTACCTTTCAAGTAATCGCTTATTTGTTTTCGGTAAGTTACAAGTGATATTACTCGAACGGAAGACCTTTCAAGGTTAATCAAGTCAACCGGTGAAATGTCCATTCCTAACACAAAAAATTGCCATAAGTAAAACAATAAATTAAACGACAACAAACGCAGTGTACCCATAGAAGATCTAGCGGCGTCTAATATTGCCGAAGCTTTCGAAGAGTCCATTACGAGATTTTCCAAATCTTCTAAATTATCCTCGCTTAAATTCTTTCGATCTTTAATGTACTGCACCACTTTAGCGTATGTGGAATTATCAGAAACAATTTTGATCAACTCTGGAAAATGAAAAGAGTACCACTCTCTAAAAAAATCAAAAGAAACAAAAATTAGCAAAAAAAAAAAAAAAACGACTACGATTAGATTTAATTTTTAACCTAAGTCTCATTGTAAATGTGTTGACATCCTTATCCAGCTGATCGAGCAAGTTTATGCTGTGAATAATCATATTATCAACTCGATTTACATTAAACTTGACTTTGGCTCTGGAATAGCTGTGGCCAAGACCCAATTGCGCTTTTCCTGAAGATACCTCAGTAAAACCTTTCACTAATTTCGGAAAATGATAACGGATTCCTAATAAAAACGTTCATTAATATTTAGAAAAATATATAAAGCAATACTGTATTGGCAAAATGAAAAACCTCTTAAAATTTCTGGAATGGCGTCGGTATGCTGACATTGAATTTTAAACGCTTCATAAATAGAAGTGCCAATTTTGTTATCGCCAATGCCTAAAACAACTGGATGCTTCTTCTTAGATTTTGGTAAATTACTTTCCAAAAACAGCTGTAAATCTTCGTGTAATATTCCTAAAACATAGAAAAGAAACTTTAATAATTTTGACAATTTGAAATTAAATATTATTTTAATCATTGGATTGTACGTCCATCAGTTAAAAAAAAATATTACCTTCAGAAATACTGTTAATATTTTCCAATGCATTTGCCGCATTTTTAAAGGGTGCAAAGCCAACTAATTTAATTATAGATTTAAATTTGTTGTAATCGGTAACACTTTGTTCAACTTTGGGTAAAAGAAGGCCTATTTCTTCAAATTCTTCTACTTTAAACAAACTGTATCCAGCAGCGTGTTCAAACAAAACGAACAGCTGGGTAGCCTAAAAATTAAATAAGCACAAATATTATAATAATTCAGAATTAAAAATCAAACTGCTTAAGAAAGTCAGAAAACACGTGGTTAAAAAACCAATCAGATTAACTAGGCGCTACAGATACTGTAAAAGCATTTAAAAAATACGACTAGTACTAATGCACGCGGAGCTCACGTGTAGATTATTCTAACATGGTAATTAAATAGCAAAACCTTAAAAAAAGTATTAACTAATATAAAATAACTTACCATTTCTAGTTATTAAGGTGAAAATCAAAAAAAAAATGATCAAAATTTAAAATTTTACAACTACCACGAGGAACAACAATAAAAACCCAAACACCGCATGTGATGGATCAACGCTAACAAAACTTTGAATGCGATTCGACAGAGGGCGTTCGTGTGCTAATCGTCTGCTCGCCCTTTTAACAAAATCGATACTATCGAAACAAATCAGAACATCGATAATAATTAATAATTTTAAAAAAATGTTATTATTTTAATTAAATTGAAAATTTACTTACTTTGTAACCTTTAATTCATTTTTAACGAATAAGTTGAACATTGTTTGGTTAATTACTAGTAATTTCTTTATTTGTATAAATATATATTTTAACAAAACAACACACAATACAATTTATAATTAATTTTCCATTAGTCGCTGTATTATAATTATAATAAAATTTAGTACTAAGAAAAAAACATTCTATTTTTAATAAATTTTTCATAAAAAACTTCAATATCATTCTTTTATGGCGTAAGGCACAATAAAACAATTTGGCTCAACCGTACGCAATTACTGGTAGTATTTCATATTTTATAAAAAAAAATTATTTAATACACTTTTATCCCCTAAAAATCCCTTGAATTAAATCACAATAACGGGCATAACCCGAATTTAATAAAGAAGCATTATAGTTTTTAAATTTAACAAAACTAATTCATAAAAGGAAATTACTATTCTTCTTCCGAGGAGCTAGAACTGCTACTGGAGCTTTTATGATGGCCATGGTGAGGGTATCCATGCATTCCATGGTGAGAATGTTTGCCATGTTTATGGTGTTTCATTGCCTTCTTCATCGCCTTTTTCTGCTTTTTAGCAGCTTTTGACTAAACAACAAAATAAAATATTTTAATTTACTAGTTATACAAATTTTTCTCAAAATTTTTATTTTGGAACTGTAAACGTTACATGTGACATGTGAGTCGCTCCATACATCATCGCCGCTGAACCTGCAGCCATTGCAGCTCCAACAGGAATTGCTGCACTGGGTGGATGAACATTAGCAGCTGGATAACCGGGATAGATGTGAGTCATCGGAGGACCAACATGGGCCATTGGCGGCGGCATCCCAGGAACCTAAATTTCATAAACATAAAAATTAATTATATGGCAAATTAATAGTTAAAACCGCCTCAGTTAATAATTAACAATAAACATGCATCAAGTGCAAAGTAGAAATCGTTGTTAGATCATGCTATAAGAGTCCAAAGAGTCAGTACAGTATAATTAGCTTTTAAATGACTTACTCCTCTGGGTGCATAGCCGTAAGGGCTCGTTTGGTGTCCCATAGGCATACCACCAGGTTGCCCATAAGGTAAAGATGGAGCCTTCATTGTCATGGATTTTAACAAATTTAATTAATTGACAAAAATGTACAAACACAACACTGTACTATACAACGTATACTAAATATAACTTACCGTTATTGAATGAAGATCATAACCATCAACTTTGATGGCATGAATGACAACTTCTCCGTCGATGGCAAGGTAAGTAACGCGATTAAACGGTATGCGATATCGAAACTCTGAAAAGTGTTGTCCATTAAAATAAATCTGTAAAATATTTAAAAGACCAAAATTAATATCTCGTAAAATTTATAACTAACGTTATGTCATTTTGTAAATGCTATAGCAAATATTAACCTTATAATGGTCATGTTCAACGTGTATTACAATCTCAAAAGTATGTCCTCTTCCGAAAGATAAATATCCATGGCCTTCTTCTAAACCCCATTGTTGCATTTGAAGACTGTTTCTTACAACATATGGCACTTGCTGATCGTAACGAAAGTTCATGTGCAAAGAAATATCATCTCGAGGGTTGACGTTTGGTCCGCATTGCAAATTAACTGAAAAGCTGTAAATTAAATGAGTTAGATAAGAAAAATGAGATTGTAGTGTCAATATACAACTTATCTACCAGACAGTGTATTAAACTGGGTCGCGATTAAATAAATTAATGACTGAAAGTGCGTACATACCGGTTACAGTGACCTAACACCATCCCATGGATTGATATTTTTTTCCCAGGAACTAGTCCACCTGGGATCATCCCCACATACGGAACCATCTACAAAGGTAATAGAGATTAAACATGAATATGGAATGCGGTATTATGTTGGAGTTAAGCTTAGGGTGCATGCCACACCTCATTTTCTTATATTTTATTTAAATTACAATAAGAAATTGTACTCACTAAGCCTGGGTGTGCCATTTCAACTTATTTGTGCTGTTAACTTTTGTTGACTATTAAGTATTTGCTATCGCATTTGATATTTATAGCTTTTACACAAATAATTATCAGCCCGATTGACTCATCGTCATGACGACTGCTGATATTCTCATCTTTCGTCACTTGATGACGTAATTTACGGAAGCAAAACGTCACAATGTTGATTTCCACTAGATTGTTTTCTAGAATTTATATTTTTTTCTATTATTTTATCATGACGCTTATATAATTATAATCCTTATAATGTACTTGCTCATTTTTTTTTAGAAACTAAATTCGGAGCAAAATATAGGAACGTACGGATAACCATAGTTACTCCGATACACGAAAACACAAATTGGATGGAACTAAAGTGACCAGATTTTAACATTGGTAAGGCGGGACACTGTCGACGGGGGGGGGGGGGGGAAGACAAAAATAATTTTTTGCGCCCCCG